>PVKS010029772.1:0-25037 GCA_004027875.1 Aplodontia rufa | reverse complement strand
CTGAGTCTCTGAGTTTGTAACAATTACAGAGTTTTGAGACATCTTGGAAGTCAATTTGTGTATGATTATTGACTCACCCTTGTTTAAGGATTTAGGATCTCATTGGCATTTTCTTCTGAATGGAGAACATCCTTGAGAATATTCTGTAGTGCAGGATTTGTGTTCATGTATCTTGCTAGCTTGAGTTTATCGTTGAAGTATTTAATTTCCCTATCACATTTGAAGCTGAGTTTTGCAGGGTATATTATCTTTGGGTGGAAGTTGTTATTTTTTAACACTTAGATATTTTTCCAAGCTCTTCTGGCCTTCATTGTTTGCTCTGAAAAATCCATAGTGATCCGAATTGGTTTGCCTCTGAATGTGATTTGGGGCTTTACTCTAGCTGCTTTTAGAATTCTCTCTTTAATTTCTCTGTTATTCATTTTGTACATGATATGTCTTGGTGAATTTCTCAATTGATTAGGCCTATTTGGTGTTCTATAAGCATCTTGGATGTGATATTCCGGATCAATTGTAAAATGAGGGAAGTTCTTGCTTATGATTTTGCTTAAAAGGTTCTTAATGCCTCTTGTTTGATGTTCAGAGTTTCCCTCCAGGCCAATGATTATCAGATTATTATGCCTCATCAAATATTACTTGGAAGTTCTGATTATGTAATATAAGTTGTTTATCCTGTTTGTCTTCTTTGAATTCAACATTGTTTATCCAATCTTCATTTTCCGATACTCATTCTTCAAGAGCTGAAGTTCTGTTTTCAGTGGTTTTGGTATCTTTCAGTGAAGATTTGAATTGGTTAACCATGTTTTTCAATCCTGATAGCTCTGCTACATCTCTTTTCAGAATGTCTATTTCTTTGTATAGCTGATCTTTCATCTCATGGAATTGTTCCCTTATTTCCCCATAGAAGTTGTCTCTCATCTCTTGAAATTGATCTCTGACCTCTTTCCTTATTTCATCTCTCAACTCTTTGATTGAATTAGTAATCATAATGTTGATACAATATCTTTGGTTTTCATCTAGGGCCCCAGCTACGGGGTCCTTGGGTGGAGAGCTATGGGGTTGAGGTGGGTTGTTATTTCCCCTTTTTCTCTTTTTCAGAGTCAGAGAGCATGTCTTGGAGTTCAACCTTGTTACTCTTGGAGGAGGAATTGGAGTTTCTTATGGCTTTGCTTCATTGTGATGGGGAGCTATTTGGTCAATACAGACCTAAAGATGCTAGACCGTTCTGAGAGAACCTGAGAGGCTATAGGTGCAAATACTAGTCCGTTTCAACTAAAACAGATGTGCTGATGACTAGCACCAATAGTAGCAGTTTTCTTTGAGAAAGCTCTCACAATATATTATGATAGCCAGCAAGTACCCGTTTTGAAGTGTGTCTATTTCTTCAGATAGCAGGGTCTCTCTGAAAGTGGGGAGAAGTAATGACTAGGAAGACAAGGAGGTGAATTGGGGAGGTATAAAATCACACCTGCCTTAGAGTAAAGAGGAACAAGGGATTGGGGGGAGTAGGTTATTCTATTAGGAATAAGGAAGGCATAGAACTGGGGTGCAGGTAGGGTAAAGACTTTGGCTGAGGATGAGAGAAAAATGCTTATATTTAGGGATTGCCAGAGTACAGGGGAGGAAGACGTTAGTATGGGGCATGGTTGTCTTCACTCACCAGAGGCTGAGGCTATTTTGCTATCATGAAATGTTTTCCTGATTGGAGCCCAATATTATAGGGACAGCAGTTGGGTTCAAGAAGACATAGAGAAAGTAGGAGCCAATCACCAATACATACACATGGATAAATATTTACATCCACCAACACCAAATTCAGTACTAATCGTAAAGCAAGAAAGGAAAAAAAATTTAAAAACCCACAGTAATGTTAAAAATTTTAAAGTATTATATTCCAGCTGGATCCCCAATTAAAAACAAACAAACAAACAACAACAACAACAACAAAACCAAGAGGCAAACAAAAAACAAAACTAGTTGGGGAAGTTCTGAGTTTCTGCCCACTAGGTCAGCAAGTATGTACCATGGGGGGTTGAGTTCAAATCTGTCATCTAGCTGGGGATTCTTCACAGTTCAGCTTGTCGGGGGAGAAGCAGTTTGGTTAAGTCCGGTGACCTGGTTTTTCTTAGATCTCCTCAAAATTTTCTGTTGCAAAGGTATAATAACCTGCTTTCTCACACTTCTTGCAAGGATAGATTTCAGCTCCCCCGGGGCTGTAATCCTGAGATGATTACTTTCTGCCTGTTCACACTCTGGAATTTCTTGGGCCTGGGGCTCAGAAGCTGTAGACAATATAGTTAGTCCTAGTGTAGATGTGTGGGTCTCTGACTGATCCAAGGAGAGTGGCCAGCCTGAAATTCGCTTCCTCAGGATCACTGGCAATCCACTCTGTGTGACTTGTCATCTTCAGAAGTCCCAAGAGCTGCTCTGTGGGGTTGACTGAAACCCGCAAAAGATTGTCCAGATTGTGCCAGTGCTTATGTGGTTCTCAGTTGCAAGCACTAGGGGGCGCCCACCTGGAGAGGTCAAGGACTACTTAGCCTTTGCTATGCACAGTTCTCAGATGCTAAGGGGAAGCCCAGGCTGCCCCATTTTTTCAAAGCTTCCTGAGGCAGATATCAGACCTTGCATCGATAGAGAGATATAGGTCGCTTTTGCAGAGGCTGAAGCAGAGGATCCCCTTGAGAGCGCTGTGCCCTGCTGCAGCAAGCTTTGTTCACAGGCTCCTCCTATTTGGGCGTGAAGAGGGGCAGGCAGAAGGTCACCAACTGAGAGGTTTGCGAGCTGGAGAGGGGATTGGCAGTTCCACACAGCCCTCAGGGCAGATGGCCAGTTGAGGGGGCGGGGGCGGTAACTTCTCTCTTTCTGATCTTAGGGACTGAGGCTCCAAGTCGCTGCTGAGCGACCAGCCCCGCTCTTGCACTCTGGTGCCAGCTCGTATGTTAAAAGAACTTTAAAATCAGCTCTAGTAAACCATGAGTACGGGTGGAAAGTGTTTTCCGCCGTGATTGAGTTAAAGGTCTTGTGTTGAATCCTCTCCTTCCCTGGATTCTCAGGCAGCGACTGGAGGTGGAGAGGGAAATCCCAGCAGCACACAGACCCCTTGGGAAACGGCCCAATCTCGGGGTGATAGATTCTGGTTTTGTGACCCTGGTGTCTGAGACCCTAAGACCGTTTTTTTGCTGAGCAACCCACCTCGCCCTCAGGGAAAGCTCACAATGGCAGCCGGATGCTGCTGCTCGCACCAACACCTGTAAGTTCGCTAATGTGAGCAATTCATTCCCAGAGCTTTATACAAGATCATGTAAATTAAGAGCAGTCAGATCAGGGAGTTCGCAGGCAGCTGGTTAGGGTATTTGATTAGGAAACTTGCTCTGTTTCCTCCCCTCCGGAGAAGCTCCCTTCACCCGGGTGTGGGGCTGATTGTGTGGGCTCCACAAACTTCTCCTTCATATTCGTTAATGGGCCACGCTATTCCTTTAGAGTTAAGAAATTGGCGGGAGGTAATGTTCCCCCACACTGGGAGCTTTGTCCCATCGTGGGAATCCGAGTGCTCTCCTGCAGCATGAGGTGATTCTCAGGAGCGTCTTGGAGTTACTGTCATATTGACTATGTATTGGTAATGATGCACCCCAATGTCAAAAGTCCATGATTAACATAAGTAAAAGGTAGCAGCATAAGAAGAAGAATCCCAGAAATGGCCTCATTGTGGGCACAGTAAGTACCAGGAAGATGGGCAGTGGGAAGAATATCTGATCCTGCAATCTGCTGGTGCAGAGGAACCCCCCCGCTTCCTCCCCTGTCTTCAGAGGATCCCCGCTTCCTCCCCTGGCTTCTCCGATACTGCAGCTCCCCACCCTGCTGCAAGGATGGAGAGGCCAGCCGGTGCCTTTACACCCTCTGTACAGCTGGGCCAGGTCCACGAGGCTCCCCTATTTTAATAGTTTTTATTGGTGGATTAAAATTATACATGAATATGGGATTCTTTGTGACATATTCATGCATGCACATAGCTGAGTGTGGTTGATTTCATTCTTCAGAACCTCCCCTTTCCCACTCCTCTTGCTCAGTGGTTAATGCCCCTGGGTTCAATCCCAGGTACCCCCTCACCCACCACACACACACATAGAAAGATGTTCTTTTCTCCAACATACACCTTTGGCACCTTTGTCAAGGACCAGATGACTGTATTGTAGATTTGTTTCTGTATCATTATTCTACTCTACTGGTATTCACATCTGTTTATACGCCAATGCTGTTTTTATTATAAATCTGTATTATGATTTAAAATTGGGTTTTTGAGCTTGGGTAATTTGAGATTGTAATGTCTCCAGCATTGCTCTTATTCTTAGAAATACTTTGGCTATTCTGAAGCTTTATTTTCTTCCATATCAATTTTGGGACTGTTTTTTCTAGTTCTGTGAAGAATGTCCTTGATAATTTTGATGAGGATTGTATTGAATCTGAAGATTGGTTTTGGTAATAGGTTCATTTAACAATATTACTTCTGCCTATCTAAGGACATGGGAGGTCTTCCCATCGTCTAATGTTTCTTCAATTTCTTTATTCAGTGTTCTGTAATTTCCATTGTACAGGTCTTTCTTGGTTACATTTATTCCTTTTTTTAGACTGTTGTAAATGGAATTGTTTGGCTGATTTCTTTTTCAGCTGGTTCATTACTGATATATATAAAACTCTTGACTTTCATATGTGGGTTTTATTTCCTACTACTTTGTTGAATTTGTTTATCAGCTCTATAAATCTAGAGATTTTGGGTCTTCTAGATATAGGATCATTCGTCAGCAAAGGTAGTTTGACTGCTTATTTTCCTTTTCTTGCCTGGCTGCTTTGGCTGAAATTTCAAGTAATACATTCAATGGGAGTGGTGAGAATGGAATCCTTGTCTTGTCCTGATTTTAGAGGAAATATTTTCAGCTTTTCCTCATTCATTAAGATGTTGACTTTGGCTTTGTCATATATATAACCTTTAAGCTGTTGAAGTAAGTTCCTTCTATCCCTCTGCATCTATTTAGGTGATTGTGTAGTTTTTGTCCTTAACTGTATTTATGTGATAAATTACATTTATTGATTTGCATATGCTGAACCAATGTTACATCCCTGGAATAATAAAACCAACTTGATCTAAACAGGGAACCTAGTGTCTAACATAGAAATTAATTTATTAAAAACATTTCCACAAAGAAAACCCCAAGGCTAGGTGTTTTCATTGATTAGTTCTAGCACATATTTGAGGAAAAAATGAGATTAATTTTACCCAAACTTACCAAAAATACAGGAAGGAACAAATTGTTTTATTTTTTTAAATAAGTTCATTATAACACTGGTGCCAAACACCTGAACAGAAATTAGAATATAATAACAAACTATTATTCTTATGAACAAAGATGTCCATTCTATTGCTTACATTTGACATTTGCACCAACTAGTAAGTATAATAAGGCAAGCATGAGATTACCTGAGACTGAATCCCATCTCGGCTTAGTCACTATAAGGCAAGTTACTTAAATTTTCTGTGCATTACTTTTCTTATCTATAAAATGGAGTAAAAGCAGTAGTAACTCATGTAGTTAGTGTGAGTATCAAAGAGTTATTACATTTAAAGCACTTAGAAGAGTGATTTAGAAATTGGAAGTTTCCAATAAATGTTAACACTTTTCATTATGCTTTTTATATTTAGCAATCAATCAGGAAACTTTTGCCTCCAATAATGGCAGAACAAGGGATCTGACAAATACTTCCACTAAACATAACTAGGAGACCTCCGCCAAATATTTTAAATCCTTTTTAGTTAATTGAAAAAATTGATATGATTGTAGATTTATATGAAGCTGAATCAAGGAATAATTAAAAGACATCCCTGGTACACTTTGGTCATTTTCCCATTTTGAAAATTATAGTTTATTGACATTGATATAATTCACAATTATTATTCATATTTCCTAAGCTTCTATTTGTTTGTATGTATTTCTATTAAATTTGATGCATGGGTTTGTGTATACAACAATCAAGCCTCCTGTTATGTTTAATCATTGAAAATCATTGAAAAATCAATGGGTTTGCTCTCAAAATTCCTATCTTGAAGTTCTACCCTTCAATGTATTTGTATTTTTAGGTGAGACTTTTGAGAAGTGTAGGTAAGGGTATGAGACAGGCCCCCCCAAATGGCATTAATGTCCTTATAAAAAAGAGAGGTCAGACCATTTGTCTGTCTGTATTTGTATCTGTATCTGTTGAAAAGGCTTTGTTGTCTGTCTCTCTGCTATAATATATGGGGGAGGTAACTATTTGCAGTCCAGGAAGAGAGCACTCATCAGAAGTCACCAGGAACCAAATCTTCTGACGCCTTTCCCTTGGACTTTGCACCCTCCAGAATCATGAGAAATAAATATCTTAACTCACTAAGAGCACGTTACGCTTTTGTGGCAGCTGGAGATGACTAATATTAAATATTTCCCCTACCGCAAGAATTCTTTGTGCTGCTGTAGTATAATCACACACCATTTCTAAAATGTTATTATTTCCAAATACTATATAAATGTAATTTTAAATTATGTAATTTTTTGGCATTGTTTTTTCCACTCAGCATAATTCCTCAGAGATTCATCCAGGTTATTTATTATGCATATCTGTTCTTTCTTATTGCTGGCTAATTTTCCATGGAATATTTATTGCATAATTTGTTCGACTAAGAGAAAGGATATCTGATTCCAGTGTTCAGTAGTTACACATAAAATCATTATGAACATTTATGCACAGGATTTTTGTGAACGTAATTATTTCTCTGGAATAAATCCCAAGAATGCAAATTCTGGAATGCACATTTAGTTTTATAAGAAACTACTGAACTGTTTCCTATAGTGACTGTACCATTTCATATTCCCAGGAACAATGAATAAGTGATTCAATTTCTGTGTATCTTCGTCAGCATTTGATGTGATCACTTTTTTTGTTTTAGCTATCCAGATAGATATGAGTGATATTTCATTGTGGTTTTTGTCACTCCCCCCTGGGTTCTGGAGTGGGGAGCGGGTGGAACGGCCTCAGTGAACCTTAGCCGTTCCCCGGGGGACCAGCAGGACACTGGGAACCGGGCGCCGGCAGGACAGGGCTGAGGACCGGGGGAAGAGGAGTCGCTCCCTGCAGCGTTCCTGTGCGAGAAGCCGGCAGAATGACCTAGTGAGCCGTCCTCCGAGGGGCCGAGTTAGGGCGGGGATGGGGCGAGGAGTCGCTCCCCGCTACACTCCAGAGCGAGGAACGGGTAGAACGACGTCGGGTCGTCCTCTGAGGGGCTGAGTTAGGAAGGGTTGGGGAGCCGGGAACAAGGGGGCGAACGCCGGCGGCTGGAACACGGGACCTGCATCTTCTACCGCTGCTGATCTGACGTCTCTGCTGATCTCTCCGGTTCCACGCGTCTTCTCTGCTTTCTCCCTTCAGGACACGGCTGCTTGCTTTCTTGCTTTTCTCTGGCTACTGCTGCTTCTTCTCTGGCTGCTTTCTCCTTGGGCCACTTTCTCTTCTTTCTCCCTCTTTGGCTGCTTGCTTTACCTGACTAGCTGCTACTCTATCCATTAGAGCAACCAATAGGGTACAATGCAAACACCTTTCTCCAATTGTAACAAATGAGTGGCCGAATAGCTTAGTCATGCGGTCAGGCAATTTGCTAATTACAAGCCAGCTGGACCCCTTAGAGTTGTTTACCACCAATTCTTCTACAAGCCAGCTGAGCCTCATGTTCCCAACAGTTTTAATTTGCATTTCCCAATAGCTAATGATGTTGAACAGATTTTCATGAACTTGCTTACAATCTTTACTTCATCTTTGGTGAAAAATTTATCCTTATCTTTTTCTCTCTCTGAATTGGATTCTTTTATTAGTTTCAATAAGGGTCAACTTGCCAAATTTTTATTTTGTGGATGTACTTTTGTTAACAAGTCTAAGAACACTTTTCCTTATTCTAGATTCTGAAGTTTTTCTCCTATTTTTCCTAAAAGTTGTTATTTTTCATTTTGACATATTTTGTATAAGACATAAGTGCTTGTTTATTTGTTTCATTCATGTTCATTTGCTCTAGCACCTTTGTTGAAAAGGCTTTTTCCGTTCAATTGCCATTGAATTTTTGCCAAAATGAGTTGAGAACATTTATGTAAGTATAATTATGTTTCTCTGTTCTGGTCCATCTATGTGTCTATCCCTCTGTTGATACTACACTGTCGTGTTTATCATATCTGTATCCTAGGACTTAATACGAAGTAGAATTATTCTTAACTATACTGTTCTTTTTCAAGCTGACTTTATTTATTAATAGATCCTGTGGATTTTCATATAAATCTTAGAATAAACTTCTCTTTCTATAAAAATCCTTGCTGAAATTTTGAGGGATAGGAATAGAAGTAAGTCTATAGGTCAGTTTGGGGAGGCCAGACATATTTACCAAGTTGAGTCTTCCAATCCATGAATGTTGTATGTCTTTTTACTTTTTGCGGACTTCTTTGATTTCTTTTATCAGTATTTGGAAGTTTTCAGTGTAAAAATACTTGTATGTTTTGTTATGTTTATACCTATTTCATTTCCTTTGGAGTGATTTTACATGGAATTACATTTTAAATTTTAGTATCCATGCATTCATTGATAGTAGACAGAAATATGACTAATCTTGGATATATGTTTATCTTGTATCTCATAAATTTGCTGAACTTATTAGACGTACTAGTTTTGTTTTTGTTTTTGTTATATACTCTTTGGGATCTGCTACAAACATGATCATGTCACCTACAAATGGGGACAGTTTTGTTTCTTCCTTTCAAATATATATGCCTTTCATTTCCTTAGTGCAGTGGCACAAACTTCATGCTATGTTGAATGACAGTGATGAGAATAGACATTCTTCCCTGTGCCCAGTCTTGGAAGGAAAGCATTGTCTTTCATAATTTATTAAGATGCTAGTTCTAGGGCTTTAAAAATTTTTTTCTTTATCAAATAAAGGTAGTATTCCTTCTAGTTCTAACTTCCTAAGAGTTTTATTTTTCTTTACCATAAACAGTGATGGATCCTGTCAGATGCTACATAGATACATATTATCATATGGTTTTTCTTTAGTTTATTTTGGATATAATGGATCACATTAATTTTTTTATTGGTCCATAATAGTTACATATAATATTAGGGTTAATTTTGATAATTATAAATATATGGAATATAATTTGCTCTAATTAAGTGCCCAGTACTTACCCTTACTCTCCTACTCTTCTACCTCCTGTTCCCTTTCCTCTACTGATCTTTCTACTTATTACATTTTTTATGAAATTAGTATCTTGTGTTTATATAGGATGCTGAGATTCACTGTAGTATATCCATTTATATACATTGGAAAGTTAGAATAGAATGAATCTGACATTGATTTTTTATTGGTGCATTATAGTGTACATATGAATGGGATTTGTTGTTACATGTTCATACATGCACACAATAAAATGGTATAATTTGGATGATATCCAATATCAATCTCCAGTACCTTCCATCTATCTCTTACCCCTTGATACCTTTCTTCTACTGATACTCCTTTGTTTTTTTCATTAGAGCTTTACGTTTATACATAGTCATTGGGTTCACCTGACAAACTCATGTACATCATGGAAATCAATTGCCATTCATGATCCCCTTGCCTTTTGCCCTCCTGCCCTTCCTCCCCTCTCCCCTTCTCTTTTCTCTTGACATTGATTTTTAAATGTTGAACCAGCCTTGCCACATTGCATAAATCCCACTTGGCCATGTTGTATGAATATTTTTCTCATTGTTGAACTCAGTTTGCTAATATTTTTGAGAATTTTTGGTGTCTAATTCAATGAGATATATTGTCCTATAGTTTTCTTTCTTTTTAGTACTTTGGTTAGTTTGGGCATCAAGGTAATATTGGCAGTACTGACTTCATACATGAGTTGGGAAGTGTTCTCCTACATTTTTTAAAAGATTGTATAGAAGTGTTAATTCTTTTTTAGAAATTTGGTAGAATTCTCCAATGAAAGTAGATAGACTTTTCAGGTGCTTTTAAAATGAATGTAATGTCTTCATTGGGTGTAGTGCTATTCAGATTACATATTTAATCTTGGTTGAGTTTGGTAATTTGTGGTTTTAAAAGTTCCTTTAAATTGTTAGGGTTATGAGTAAAAAGTTGTTCCTAATATCTTTTATTTTCTTTTTAACTCCTAAAGAATTTGTAATGGTGGCCTCTATATCATTTCAGATATTATTATTGCATCTTCTCTTATTTTTGTCATTTTTAATAAAGATTTAACAGTTTTGTTGACTTTTTAAAGATGTCAGTTTTTGTTTCATGGATTTTATCTATTGTTTTTCCTGTTTTACATTTCACACATTTCTGCTCTTTATTATTTTTATGTTTTTACTTCTGCCTCTGTTGGGTTTATTTTGCTGTTCTTAGTTACTTGAGGTATGATCTCAGGTTTTTGATTTGAGAACTTTCCTCTTTTCATTAGGGTGGGGGCACAAGAGATCAAACCCAGGGGTGCTTAACCACTGAGTCACATCCCTATCCTTTTATTTTTTTATTTTAATACAGGGTGTCACTAAGTTTCTTACTAAGTTGCTGAGACTGTCTTTGAACTTGTGATCCTCCTGCCACAGCCTCCCAAGCTGCAGGGATTTCAGGTGTGTGTCACCATGCCTGGCAAGACCTTTACTCTTTCTAATGTAAGTTCTTACTGCTGTAAACTTCTCTCTCTGTGCTTCTTAACTTCATCCCACATACACTGATATTTTGTGCTTCTGTTTTCTTTAAGTTCTGATATTCTTTAAAATTTCCTTTGAGACCTTCCCTTTGATCTATGGATTATTTATAAGTATGTTCTTTAATTTCTGTGCATTCAGAGATATTCCTGCTGGCTTACTGTTACTGATTTCTAGTACACTATGCTCAGAAAGTATGCATGGACTGATTTGAATTCTTTTCGATTTGATGAGATATATATATATTTATAGCTCAGGATGTGGTCAGTCTTTGTGACTTGGAATGCTTGGAAGAAAAAATATGTGTGCTATTCTATTGTGTATTCTTGCCAGCCAAGCTGTTGTTTAGTGAGTGTTGTGTTACATAATTAGATCCTCTTTGTGTTCTTCAGATCTATATTCTTGCAGATACTCTGTCTAGATGTTCTATATCATTTGTCATGAAGATTGTAAGTCTTCAGCTGCAATTGTGATTTTTCTATTTTTCCTTTCAATTCTATTGGTATTTTCTTCATATATATTTTGAGGTTCTGCTATTTAGGGTTTATAACATTTAGTGTTGTTATATCTTCTACCAGAACTAATGTAATTATAAATGATGATATATTATGTGGTATATTATTTATATATAATTATATTTTTTATAATTTTGTAATGGTGAAGAATTTATCATTATTCTTATTATGTCATATTTTGTAGTAATTTTCATGGATCTGACTTCTATGTTATCAGATACTAACATGACCATTCTTTTTTTTTAACATAGCTATTCTTGCTTTTTAAAAATTAACGTTTTGTATAGTGTATCTAATTTCATCCTTTTGCTTTCCAAAGGATGTCTTAAATTTGAAATGAATTTCTTATAGAGCACATTGTGGCATTTTTTTCTCATTCTTCTAATCTCTGTCTTCTGATTACTATAGGTTATTCACATTTAAGTAATTATTGATAGGTTTATTAGTTCTGCCATTTATTGTATTCTTTGTAGGTATCCCCTTTTCCTTTCTGTTGGTTATGTTAACATACAGGATTCATTACTGATTTATTTGTGATATTCTTTAGTGTATCTCTGTATTAGCCAGTTTTCTATCACTATAACAAAATACCTGAGATAAACAATTTATGAAGATAAAAGGTTTATTTTGGCTTAATTTTGGAGGTTCCTGTTCATAATCCCATTGCTTTGAGTGGGGGGGGGCAGTGAGACAATACATGATGGCTGGGATACGTGGTAGAACGGACCCACTCACCTCATAGGAAGCAGAGAGAAAGAGGAGGGTGCCAGTATCTCACAATCCTTCCTCAAGGGCATGCTCCCAATGATCTAAAGACCTTCCGCCAGGCCCCACCTCTTAATGACTCCCAAAAGCACTACCCTGAGCCTTTACACATGGCCTTTGGAGGAAATTCAATATTCAAACTATAGAAATCTCCATATTTTTTGTGGTGGTTGCTCTAAGTACTACAATATGCATATGCTATTTTATTAAAATAGTCTACTTGTATAAGCATTTTACCACTCTGAGTGGTATGCCCTTAACTAAACCTCCACACTTTGTTATCTTGAGTGCCAAATGGCATAATTGTTGCGATAACCAAATACGATTTATAACACTCTGAGGATGAGTCTATTTTATATACCCATATATCTGCTCTTCTCATTTTCCTTCTTCCTTTCTTATATTCTAAGATTTAAAAACAAAACAAAACAAAAACCTACCTGTTTAAAGAACATCCTTTAGTCTGCTTTAAAAGATCTCCTGTCAGTGACTTCTATTTTCCCTTTTTCTGTAAGTGATTTTATTGAGAAACACTGTGTCACTGCCTTCTAGCCTCCATGGAAGAAATTTAGTGTCAGTAAACTTAGTGTTCTGCTATAGAAAATGCTTTGCTTCTCGCTGGCTACTTTCAAGAATTTTTTCCCTATCTTTTTACAAGTTTACCTATAATGTGTGTAGGTGTGTATCTTTTGGGGAATTCACCCAGCTTTCTTGATCTGTAGATTTGTGTCTTTGGTCAAATTTGTGACATTTTTAGATATTGTCAGGTAGTCATTTAGCCAATTCTTTCCCCTTTCCTTCTGGAACGCTAGTGATATAAATGTGTTCCTATGGTTTTGCAGGTCCTTGAAGCTTGTTAAATATTTTTTCAGATTCTACTATTCTAAACTCAGGTTCACTAACTTTATCCTCTCCCAACTCTACTCTACTACTGAGCCCATCCAGGGAGTTGTTTTTGTCATTTTATTTTTCAGTGGTCTAATTTCCATTTTTTAAAATAAAATTTCTTTGCTGAGACCTTCTACTTCTCGTCATTTTTATTTCTTTGGTGGGTGGTACTAGGGATTGAACCCAGGGGTACGCTACTATTCAACAAAACTCCAGCCCTTTTTATTTTTGAGGCAGGGGCTCAGTAAACTCCTAAGGCTGGCCTCAAACTTGCAGTCCTCTGCATCAGCCTGTTGAATTGCTTCAATTACAAGTGTCCACACCGTGCCCGGCTGCTTTTAAAAGAGAATTTGCCGTTGACCATTGAAGTATTTTTGTGACAGCTATTTAAAATATAACAACATCTGATTAATCTTGGTGTTGGTATCAGTTGTCTTTTCTCATTCTAGTTGATTTTCTTGGTTCTTGGAGTAACAGGTGAATTTTCAATTATATACTGGTCTGATAAGACAAGTTTCCTTTAAATTGTTTATTTAGGATTAGCATGCAGGTCTTGGCCTGCTTTTGTTGGCTGTGGTTCTGACGGCAGCTAATTTTTATAGCCTTTGTGGTGTCACGATGGTGTGCTTGGATTATATGCTCTGCTGAGTTTCCTCCTGGTTTTTGCTGGTCTTACCTGAGGGTTTTCCCCAGACCAGAGGCCACATATCTCTTGGTGGAGAAGTACTGTGGTAGGATTCTATCATTGCTGCCCACTTCATACCCATGACATTTTTGGGCAAAGGAGGAGTCACAGGCAGTGAGGACAAAGAGGCTTCCCAGGTCAAGAGGCTTGCTGTAACTGATCCCATTTTTCAGTATCAGTTGTTCATTCCAGTGCCTTTGGGTAGGGAGGAGTCTTAAGCTCATGGGGACCAAAAGCTTCCTCAGAACTGCCTGCTGTAGCTGGGCCTCTCCTGTGGGTTCTGATTGCCACCTACATATCTCCCAGTGGAAGATGGTTTCAGTCCTGATGTTGGGGAAGGAGAATGCTTCTCTTGGCTGCTTATTTTTGACAGAGCCCTAAACAATACCTACTACTGGTTAATTCTCC
Source organism: Aplodontia rufa (assembly GCA_004027875.1). Taxonomy (NCBI): domain Eukaryota; kingdom Metazoa; phylum Chordata; class Mammalia; order Rodentia; family Aplodontiidae; genus Aplodontia; species Aplodontia rufa. The sequence continues at coordinate 11,012 of PVKS010029772.1, read as the reverse complement.
TTGCTGGTGAGATTGGCTTACCTGATGTTCCCAGACTCTTCAATTCAGGCAAGGAATAGGTCTACTTGGGCTGCCATCTTGCTAGGTGGGGGTTGGGAATATTAGGCCATCTGTGCTTTCTTCTGTTGGATGAAGAATATGTTGGAGCCCTGCCACTGTGCTGTTCCTCCAGTTCTAGAGTCCCTAAACACCTTGCCATCTTCTCACCACCTTTCAGAGTTTCTTGTACCATTTCTAGGGTTTATGGCTGTGTTTAGAATGGAGGAGCAAGGAAAAGTAGACCTATCTTGTTCTGAACAGAAGTTAAAATATTTTTAAATGTCTTAAAGACAAGTCAATGAGGAATTACGGGTGAGGTTTAGAGAACACTGAAATCCTGCAAAGTGAGTCCAGCACTCAGGACTATTTTTATCCTGTAGCATTGGCCAATCTGGAAGAAAGCTACACATCTCTCACAGCTCAAGGTCAGAAATGGTAGTACAGAGCCCGCTGAAAGAAGCCAAAGCTATTGTTAACCACCTCCTGCTTGGAGTGGGATCCCAAAATGTGGCCGCCTAGGATGAACCGGAAGTAAACCTAACTGTAGTGTAGCTTGACTCTCAGTCTAAAGGGTATCTAGAAACCTGGGTCCTGCTTCCATCCCTGGCACTACTGTTATGCTGACAACTTAAAAGCTTTGCAAGGGCCCTTAAATCAAGTGGTAGAATGATCCCCCAGATCCTTCCCAACTCTATTACTAAGTTCTGTCCCTCAAAACTAATGAGTAGCTGGAAAATTTTGACAATTAGAAGACCTAGTTCTTTCATTAGATTTTCCTAGAAATAGGTTCTTTTAAGAAACTGAGACTAATAACAGTATGCTAGCTTTATTCTAAAGCATCAGAAAGAGTTTTGAGAAGCAATTTAAACTTATATGACAGGAGGCAGAGGGAGAAGAGATACCCGAATAGGAAAAATCTTATTAATAATTTGTACAAAATGGCTAAAGGGGGATGATGTTAAACAGAAATGGAGGTGAGGGTGAGCTCCATTCTGACTTTTAAACATTCCTATTTATAAAGACTAAGTCTAAATTTTATTGTCATGTGCTAATTTGTGTTCACTGAACCTAAAGTTTGATCATGAAGAGATGCAGGTAAAATAATATAACAGCTATCAAAGAAAGGGTTGACAAGGAGTGACAAGATGTTCTCAAGAAAAGTTTAAAATTAATTTGCCTCCAGGTAAACTCTGATAATATTTTACAGGAAAATAGATGAAAATAAATAATTCAAAAATCTTCATACCACAATTTTAATGCTTTTATCAATGTTACAGAATGAACTTTGTTCTAAGGTGATAGCACATTCTAAAATAAGTTTAATGTGACAATCTAAAAGCAGATAGCTTTAGTATGGACCAATTTCATCTTCAGTTCATTATACCAACACTTCAATAATGCAGATAAGTTCACAGCTACATTGCAGGCCAACATGAGTGTTCACACATTCTGGGAAGTAAAATCAGAGTCCAGACTTCTGGAGTTTGCTACCTAATATCTCAGTTTTTTGCCATTTCCAGTTCTTCCATTCTATCCTATTAAGAGGTTTTTAATGAAAATAAAATTAGGTGCTAACGTCCCTTATTGGCATTATCACTTAAAAATAATTCATTCATCCAATTTTAGAAGTACTGAAATTCAGTTACTCTTAACAATGTTACTCTTGTTCTTCACATCCAGTTTGTCCTTTATTTTTGAAATAGTTATACCATCTACTTATTAGCCAACTGGTGCATAAATATGCAATAGCCACAGTATTATCTATGGGACATGCGTCTATTTTGCTTTTCTATTTTTTTTAAAGAAAAAATTTCTTTCTAGGGTTTCTTCATTCCTTTAAGAAGCCACATGTAATATCGTGTCTATCCCCAACTTCTTGAGCACTTAGTGATCTAAACCACAGCTTTAGGTTGTTGGAATTAGGGTAGCTGAGAAAAATACTACCTGAGAAGTAGAAATCTATTTTTGTGTGGATTTACCTTCAATTCTGGGCACCTGGCAGGTGGGCATTCAATTCTTTCTTGAAACTGGGCTAAACCTCAGCTCCTGTGTGTTTCTGTGTTACCACTAATAGTTATTTCACTAATTTGTGCCATTAGGTGCCCTTTGTCACTGTGCTGGACACAGTGTAAACAGTTCAGATGTGGTCCTAATTTTTTTTTCCAGCTCCACACAGCTCTTTTCAAGGACCCTGTGGCCTATGTTTCATATAATATAGTTTGTACTCTTTTGCAACTCTGGATCATCAAAGCATCGAACCTAAATGATGTTTGTACTGCTAACTATGTGCTACCGGAACAAACACACATACAGTTTTATTTCATTTGATTTTTAATGTGATTAATACCAATTTAGTTTTCAAAGAAGCAAATAATTACAGGCAAGAAAGAGCAGTGCAGAGATGGTACCTGACCTCTGCTCTTCAGGCCCTGCAGCACTATATAGAAAAGAAGCCTATGTTCATGGTATCTTCACTGTTACAAAGTCAGAGTACTGTGACTACTTAGGAAGTAGCAATAATTAATTTTCAATGACAGAAACAGTATGTTTAGAATGCATGTCAGTATTTGAATGTTTGAAAGAGAAAAATAAATGAAAACCTATGTCCTATGGAAAGAAATTAACAAGAAATGCCCACAGATGCAACCTGCTGCTGGGAATGCATCTCTCCAAAATTCAAAGTATAAAGTTTGTCACATTTAATTTTCAAGTTTTTACTTTCTTATTGTTCTCCCAATTTTAGGAGATAGATTTCTACATTATTCAGGAATTACTAGAAATGTCTTTCAGTTTGAACATGAAATACAAGTATGCTGTGACATGGGTGAAAACGTCATCATTCTCAACCAAGTTATAGTTGTCTATAAAGTGCATTTCAAGGAAAGTACCCACTAGGAGAGTAATTTAAAGTGCAACGTATAAGGTACTTTAAATAGTGCAAAGTAGCTAAATATGTACATTATATGTGCCAAATCCAAATAAAGCCAGACAGATCTCAGCTATCCTTAAGCTAGAGAGAACAATGGAGAAGTACGCTCACATCTTTAATCCTTTGCAGGTGTAAGTATTTTGGTTTGTGTGTGTGTACATGTGTCTATGTGACTGTGTCTAGATATGTATTAACTGTTTGATGGCCTCTGCAGATGTCTGAAACTGGTTTCCTAGAATTTGAAACTTTTAAACATTGACATAATTATGCAATCTCCACTTCAATATGCAATTCCATTTCAAAGAAGCATTAAGCTTGTAATAATGGCTGAGCAATTTCAGCCTGCATATCTTGTAAGGCAGGTACTTGACTATGAATTAAATGTTTAATGAAAATTACAAAAAATACAATCACTATAATGCTGCCAAGAGAGACCCCTATGAAATAAGGGTATGACTCCTCTTGCTCATATTCTCCTAGTTTGTCACTACCAAGGAGGAGTGTGGTACTCTGTGTATAAGGAATTGCATTTGGAGATGCTGAATTGAGCAGATCCTGGACATTCCTGAATGATCCATTGTGTGGCATAGCGGTGATATTGAGGAGATGGCACAGCAGTGGGTACAGATCTGTGGAGTTCATGGCTTCTTTTGTGAAATTCTTTCTGAAGGCAGGACCGTGGGCTAAAAATATTGGATGCATTTCTGCTAATGCATTATCATAACCATGGTTGCCTACTGTAAAGAGAAAACGCATGAATAAGTTAGCCAACCAGATGGCATTAAAATGGAAATAACTGTTGTATGGTCAAGTTCTGAACTTCAATGCAAATTTTATCTAATTTGACTTTAAAAATAATCTTTTACAATCTCTGCTTGTTGTCAACCCCACAATTCACTTCAGGAAATGAAAGGCCAAATGATCATAAATCTTCCTCTCTACCTTAAGCAGCAGAAGAGGAAGAACACAGGCAAAGCTGAGCCAAATCAGAGAGACATGGATTTTTTTTTTTTCCCTAGTGGCTGGCAAACTCATATTCAGCAAATACTTATTGGGGGCCTACTATGTCCAATTATTGTTCTAAAGATAAAGGAGTCCTTCAACTTAATTATGAAAACAAACTCATAATTACCATTAAAAGGGAAAAAACAATACATAAAGAAAACAAAAGATGTCAAGAAAACCGAATATTTAGTTAGAGCTACAATTCGCTACTAAAACACAGGTCAGGTCTTGTAAGTAAAACGTCTTGACTTCGGTGGCTCAGATCAGGATTCAACTTAGCACTGAGTGCTTTACTGTGGTTGCAAATAAAGTAAAACCTTTAGGGTCTTCTGACATTTGTATCAAGTGATAGAAAAGTGAAGGATGAGAATTGTATACAAAAGCTGCTTTTTAAAAGTATTGTAGGCCTAGCATAATATCAGAGTATAACACAAATTATATAATTTGCAATTTATTTGAATAGTTGCTGTATTCATTTCTAAGAGAAGTTGGGATCCAGACTCTGTCATGAAGACAAAAGATAATTTCCTCACATCATACTTATTATAAAACCAGATTTAAAATTAAATCAAGCATATAAGACCTTTCCCATAAATAGTTTGCTTTGTAGTGGTAACACCTACCATAAATGCTTGATTCAGTACATGATGTCTCGGCCTCTTGAGTATCTGGTATTACAGGTGTGTACCACTGCACCCAGGTAGTAAGCTCTATTTAATAATGGATGACTAAGGGCAATGGTTCTCAAACTTGTGTGTATATGAAACATGTGAACACACAGGCTCTAGCCTCATGGTTTCTAATTTGGTAGCTCTGGACTGGGCCCAAGAATGTGGATTTCTGACACATTCTCAGGTACTTTAGATACTTCAGGGCTAGGGAACACACTTTGAGGAATCACTGCTTTAGGGCTTAGGGCTTAATTATCTTGTGATACTCTGGCTGAGAAGGAGCCAATATTTAACCATTTGTTGAATAAATTAACATAATAACAACAGCATTAAGATTGTTCTGTTAAAAAATAAAGGTGACCAATCTATTGTGTTATTGTGTAGACAGTTCACACCACCAAAATGTGTAGAGAGTACTCAAGTTTGTGTTAACTGTAAAATGCAAATCTCAAAGATAGCAGTCCTCTTTTGAGTGGTCCCTCTAACATAAGCACTACCTGCACGGTACACAAAAAGAACATATAAAGGTGGAACTTCCTCTTGTGGCAAGGAAATTATTTTTAAAAGCCTTCTTGACAGTTTCCCTTAATCATTAAAATATCAGTGTACAGATTATCTGTGTGTACAGACTTTTAGGAACCAGAAACCAGGTACCTATATACATACATCTGCTGTATGAATCACAAATACACTACAAATGGCATGTCATGCAAGTGCTATTCTCTGGTTAATTAACATGCTACGGTAAGAACCCAAGTCTACCTAAAGTTTTGTACATTTTTGGGGGTGGTGGTGCTGGGGATGAAACCCAGGTCTCACACATGCTAGGCAAACATTCTATCACTGAGCTATACCCACAGTTCTGTACATTTTTTTAAAGTATATATCAAGGACCAATGTCTAAAAAATCATATCTAGATAGTTAAATACTGATACAATGTGGTTCCTTCAACATTTAGGTAACAGTAAAAACTTCAGCAAGTAAACTGCTGTATTATCCACAGCCTCCATGTTAGCAAAAAACGATGCAGAATGGGAAGAAATACTATAACATACTCACACAGAAAGTCATCTGACTTATTCTGTAAAATATACCACCCTTCGTCAGCCACTGCTATGATTGGTTGAATTCGATTGTTGTACTTATAGTGCCATCTTTCTGGAATTTCCTCTTTCTTATAAACAGTAAGATTAGGATGAGCATGAGACAGTGCATCATAGACTTCATTAAATTTACCTAAAGAGAAGGGAGGAAAGGTACTCAGAACTCGGCTCTCATTGCCATGAACAGCCTTCCACGAACAACAGACTTCCTGCTGAACATCATGAAATATAGCCAGACATTTTAGAACCTTACACCCTTAGAGAAAAGAATCCTGAGAAGGAAAGAGAAATAATTACCCTTCTATTGTAAGGAAAGTCGCCATACAGAATTGAGAGGGCTTTTCATAGAATCAGACATCTCTAAAGACTTAACTTTATATACAAACACACGTACACACATACATTAATTAGTGACATTAAGTAAAATGTCCAGAGTAATGCAATACCTGAACAAAAAGAGCTAAGTTCTCATGTTTATGAGCGCAGAGACAATTTTCAGACAAGAAAACATGGTACATAGAAGGTGGGGGCTGAGAAAAAGATGACAGCAGGCAGAAACCAGTTTGTGAAATGGAAAGGTCCTCAACATGCCAGAGGTATTGCAGAAGTACTCCCAGAACTGCAAATGCACCAACCTGGGCATGGACTTCAGTCCTTTTCTTGTTTTTCAAATCCATTTCTTGGGGTTTTGTCCCTGCCTCCCACACCCCAACAAGAGAACACCAATCCAATTGTATAAGGGAAACTGGTGGATTAAACACCAATTAAACATCAAGAAAAAAACGTATTTGTTGGAAACTTTGTGTGTAGGCACATATGTATGCTTTAACATTCACTGTTCTGCAAGATTCTTCTAATGCTCCCATGCAGAACAGAATCTGCATTTGTGAGATATTGCACACTTTCAAAATCTGTTCTCTGCTTTGATTCCTAACACCAACCCTACAAAGTGATAAAATATATCAGAAGAGTGGCCCAAGTTATGTTCTGTCATTTTGTGACCTTAGGATGTTAAGTCTTTAGCTACTGTAAAATGGAGCCAATGCTGACCTGACAGATTTGGTATGAGGACTCTAGCATGTTTATAAAAAGTTCATGGTACTGTTATTACTGTCCCTATTTACAAGTAAGGAAAAGAAATCCTAGATTAATGAAAGCTTTTTCTTCTTATTTTACTGCTTCCCTACTAAGCTGGTCCTAATTAAGGGTCTATAGAAGGCTTTAGGGCTTCCACAAAATCAATGGTAATTATATTCAAACTTTGTATGTATCCTCAGTTTGAGAAGGGAAGTTATAGCTTTTATCATCCAAAATGGTTAAGAACCTACTGCTATAAATATACAGAGAATAAATTTTAATATTTTAGGAAAAAGGAAAAAAGTCTCTGAGAAAAAAAATTTTGTCTTTTCAGATTAAAGGATTAAATCCTAGAACACTACCATGACACAGGCAAGTATAAGACACAGAAAAATGGAAAATGCTTGTTCACATATACATGGAGCAAATGCAAATCTAGCCTCAGGTCAGCATTCACTTCAGACTTACCTTCTTTTGGCAAGATGGCAGCTACTGGAGATTGGTCAATCAGGGTATAGTGGTCTTTATCCAGATACTGGTCAAGTTCTATTACCCTTTCCTCAGAACACTGGCTCATTCCGTGATCACTTGTGATGATTAGGTTCACAACATTCCACAACTTTGCCTTTTTTAGCATTTGTATGAGATATCCTAACTTGTGATCGATATCTGAAATGACAGGCCCCATGAGTGGACTGTCAGGTCCCAAATGGTGGCCCATGTCATCAGGGTCTTCCCAATAGAGAAGACCAAGATTTATGGGCTCTTTTGATGTAAACCATTCAATAATTTTGGTAACTCTACGTTCAAATGAAATGGACTCATTGTACGGCATGTAGTGAGTAGGGAAGCTCTTGTGTATTTTTACATCTGCTCCAGGCCACATGGCTGCACCACTAGCATGTCCTGCCCTCTGATTTGTGATCCATATTGGAGTTGCTTCTTCCCAAAACTTGGAATCATAGATATTCATGTGATCCAGGGAGAAAGATTTGTTCAGCATAGGATCAAACATGTCATTTGCAACAATCCCATGATTCTCTGCAAAGAGGCCAGTGACCAAAGTATAATGGTTAGGGTAGGTCTTTGTAATAAAAATATTAGTAACTTGCTTCACATGAACACCATATTTCATAATATAATGAAAATGGGGTGTTGGAACTTTAAATAAGTAATCCCAACGGAATCCATCAAATGAAACTAGTAAGACCTTTTGCTGCTCTGGTTGGAGAGAAAATGTAGTTGAAAGTGTTAGTGCAGTAAGTGCAAAAGATGCCAAGAGAAGCTTTGCGGTCATTTTCAAAGTACTTGATCAGTTCAGAGCAAGGTAATCTGTAAAATAAACATAAAGAAGTTAATGCTACAATATATGGGGAAGCAGTATGGCAGACAGCTAACCTAACAAAACTTCAAATTGAATGACTTTCAGAGTACTAGGGGGATGGCTCCCTAGGATACTTGGAGGTGTAGGGAGGGGGATGGGAAGGGGGGAGGGTGTATAAAGATCTCATAGGAGTCTGGAGATTGGGAAGATGGGGGACCCATCCCAGAAGCCGATGTCATTCTTCCACGAACTACCCATTTAACTCATGAGTTCTTCCGGGGGAAACTGCAACAGGTAAAACCCAAGGTGGCTATCCATGTTTTGGCATTACCCCTGGATAACAAAGTTTATATCCATTGATTGCTAATGTTTTGATAATGTTTCCCCCTCAACTGTATTTCTATATACTTCTAATAAAAAAAAAGAAGTTAATGGCAGCAATTTTGTTTTGTATATTTTACTTGAACCCAAGAGTGACAGTGCTTAGTCATTCCGGTTACATCATAGATCAGAGCATGGAGGAAGAATGGTACAGAGCTCCATCTTAAACAAGAGACCCGGGTCTACATGTATAATAAAGTTAAGAAGTTTAATTGTACTTCACATTTTACTTTCCAAGAATTTCGTCAAAGGAATTACTTAAATGAACTCCCCAAAGCATTTTTCAATATATTTACATACAACTTTACAGAAACCAAAAACTTCTATACAGTCAAATACCCAAGAACATATTCATTACAGCTAGAACTATGGGTCTTAGCAACAAGAATATATATTAGCAAATCCAATAATGGTGCTATTTAAACACATGCACCTGAGTGCATGCACACATATGCATACACTTTTCAAAGTCAATCATTACGTTTGGTTCATTATAGTAAGAGGTATCACTAGAGAGGAAAGGAGATGAGCTACATTTTTTGAAGTGTAATAAAATTTGTGACTTTCAATATATTTGTCAAATGTAATCTGTATTTAATAATCCAATCACAGCCTTCTGTATTAAACAACAGATTATAAGCTAAGTATAAATAGAAACATAATTCTGAAATTTGATGTTGACCTTCCTAATGTTACAATTAGTGAACAGCTAATCTTATCAGTGATATGTACAGAAAAAGCATTTCCCAGGCTTAAATTTCTTTGGAACAAGACTGCTATTGTTTTTAATCTAAGGTACTTAGATTAAAATTTAATTTAAGGTATATTTCCTTAAACCATTATATTTAGGAAAGCAAATAAGAGGTAGTATGAATAAACAATATCATATGTACATTTTGTCAGTTTTCCCTCCTGTCCATCTTGCAGGAAGGTATTTATAAGCCTACCAAAGCCTGATTTAAGGGCTGGAGAGGTGGCTCAGTGGTAGAGCACTTGCCTGGCATGCCTGAGGACCCAGGTTCAATTGCCACCAAGCCACACACAGCTAAGTGGAGGATAAACAAAAAATAAAAACAACTCTCTTGAAAAAAAAAAAGCCTGATTTAACCACATGCTGGGCTCAGAAATCTCTTGAATTCAGCTTTTGACATCAATCTTCCTAATTTGAACAGAGTGAAGACATTCTGAAACCTCAAAAACAGATCCTGTATTGCCTTAACTACATAGAGGTAAATAAAATCTGCTTGGCTGCTTGCTTTAAGAAATACAAACTAAACTATGTGTATTAGCTTAGGGCAATAATTCTGCTTCGTTTTTAAAACCGATTTTACCATAATTAGATGTTACTTAAACCAATTATTTTAGGTATTGGTCTCAAAGACAATAGCTCAAGAATTAAAAACTATTTCTTAAATTTTCGGATTCTGGAAGAAATCTAAAAATAGCTGCAATAGACAAGTGCGTACAAAAAAATGCAAATATATTCACTAACACCTGACTGAGAATGATGGTTCCTCCCTCTCCCTTCTTCATCAATTTTCTCCTCTACCTTCCTAACACAAAGAAGGCTAGTACCAACCAAATACAGGCTAAACAGAGTTAACTACGTGGATCACCTGGTTTTAATCTATTCTAGCAAATTAATTCAGTAATTGCAGTAAACAAGAGACAGCTGCTTTCCAGGGGCAAACGTTAAACGCGGTCTAAAGCTTAGGAATATTTGGTAAGAAGAACCAACATTATCACATCGATGACATAAAGCAAGAAAGGGGGACGGGGGTGGGGACGAAAGACATCACAGATTTCTATCTTTTTCTACGCACAAATGCTGCACGAAACCCTGGAATCTGTAAACGTGGATCCGGTTTTCCCCCGGGCTGTCTTTCGGTTCCTCCTCCCTTTCAATCCTTCCCCCACAACCAACCTAGGCAATGTGGAGGGAAGGGGCACCAATCAAGGGGCAGATGGGGAGGTGATGGAGGAGCAGGTTTATATAGAGCAGGAAGAGCTCGAGGGGAGGGGGACGCACCGCCTCAACTCCTCCACCTGGATTCCATCCTAGCCACCCAGAAGGCTCGCGGTGGAAGGTACGTTCCCGTTCCCAGCCCTCCGGCCCACGGAGGCAGGCGAACGCTCGCGGGTGGGCTCTGGGCTGGCGGTGGCAAGGCGGCGTGATAGCGGTGGGCCCCACAGGGGCCATTTGGGCCCCCGGACTTACCCTCGCAGCGATCCGGTCAGTACGCATCGGTTTGGGGCAGTGGGAGTGAGGTCCTGGAGAGAGTCCCTCTGGTAGACTGAGTCACAGGCGGGAGCGAGGGGTGGCCCCCAGAACCCGCAGCGACTCACCTGCAGGCAGCCTCCGCGCAGAGCACCTGACCTGCGCCACCGCCAGCCCCGGTTCTTGGCTTCCTATTGGCTGCTGCGGGATTGTCACCCTGCGGGGTTGCAGAATGAAAGCCAAGCTGCTAGGAGTGGCTGCTCC
>PVKS010029771.1:0-25033 GCA_004027875.1 Aplodontia rufa | reverse complement strand
CTTCTTTAAAATCTTGTGCTGTAAAATGGGTACAAAAGTGTTAGAATTTTCTTTTTTCCTACAGTAATTTAATAATAAATGGTAAGAAGAAAGAAAATCTTATAGTTAACTAAATGTGTGAATGTTTTCTCAAGCTGTATTGTACCTGCATCAATTACTTAGCAGTAAGTAATTTCCTAGTTTGATTCTTCATCTTAGAAAAGCTTCTCTTGGATCTTTGAATTAAAGTTTCCTGTACTGAAGCAAGAGAAGTCTCAGAATCTTCCTTGCAGGCCAAACAATGGGTTTCCTTCCTTTCCAACTATTAAAAACACACACACACACACACACACACACACACACACACACACACACACGAACCTTCTGTTAGAATTACCTGGTAAAATGATTTGTTTTCCTGTGTTGTCTAGTTTGTTACTTCTGTGAAGGCCCATATAGTCTAGAAATTTTAGAAGAAAGCAGTTGTTAAAATGGACTGTACCTTGAGATTACTTTCTCAAAGAAATACTTTTTTAAAAAGTATATGAACCTGAAATCATCTATAGACAAAGTTGGAACTTCAAAAAGTCTTAGAGATGAGAATACTGTTTGATACCTTGTGTTAATCATTGGTCAAAATAGGGCTTTTTTGTTTTTAGTTTCCTAATTTATAAGTGGAGGACAGTAACAGCTATTTTTCAGGCATGAATTAGAAATAATGTATGGAAATATGCAGTGCCTTATATCCCCAAAGAAATGGTAGTTTGTCACATGAACTTCTTATGTGTGTGTGTGTATTGTTTTCCCTAAAGACTTAGTGGTAAAATATCCTTGAAAAGAAAAGGAAATCCAGATTTACAATGCCTTAGCTGATAGTTTTGGCTATAGATATATTTCAGAATTCAGATTTTCTTTTAAATTATGGAAGGGCGATACAGCATAGCATGCTGCTGATTTATATAATACCCCCAATGGAGTATTGGAAAGTACCTTATAATCAAATACATTAATACCACATTCACATTAAATGAATATAAATTGTAAACAGTTTCTTATCAATTTGGGTCAGGTTTTGCTACCAAATTAGTTTTGATGGCTGTTAGGTATTCAAGGATTTCAGGATTGTGGAAAAGAGAATGTATGCTTACATAATTTTGTCCTTTTAAAATTGTTTTTTGTCAACTGTACATCTTCTGTAATATAAGTGAGCATGGTTTTTATTAAAGATTCCTAAAGTATTGGGACAGAAAATACTTTTTTGGGGGGGCTAGGAAGTTTATGTGCTTATTTCTTTTAAGTCCCGCTGGTATTCTCTACAATCCTGAGATTTATGAATGTTATATTTAGCTTCAATTTCAGGATCTTAGTGCAGTCACTTCAATGAGAGATACTAGAGAACCATACACATACATTAAAAGGTCAGAAGAGGGGCTGGAATCCTGGCTCGGCGGTTAGGGCACTTGCCCAGCGTGCACAGGTACACAGGTTCAAACCCTAGCACCCACTTACCCAGCTAAGTGTCAGAGCAACGAAAGCCATGTGAAAAACTCAATAAAAATTGATATCCTCTCTCTCTTTCTTTCTCTCTCTCTCTCACTGTCCTCTCTTTAAAAAAAAAGGTCAGAAGAATGTTAATAATTTGCATCCATATTCACACAATCACAGTTTTATATTTGAGTTATTTAAGAATAGCACAGTCTTATGTGAGTATTTTTATTGTTAAATTTCAGCATGAAGTAGGTGTTTAATATTGATTTACAGAAAAATTTCATTCTTAGATGAATTTGATGATTCTTATTATAAAAATTATTGAAAATTTAAAAGTTTGCAGTAAGTCATTGATAGTGATCACCACATGGGAATAGGCTAGTCTTTGCTTTTAATATTCCACATTTATGGAATCCATAAAAGAAGTTTCTTTCAAAGGAAGAAATTTTTAAAGGAAGATGTTTTTATTTGTCATATGATACTTAAGAACTTTTTATTTTGAACCTTTGATTCTCTAAACAGGAATTCAAAATAATGTACTTGCATGTAAACTGAATGAAAACAAACAAGGAAATGCAAAAAGATTCCAAAAATTTTATGTAGGATTTAAAACTTTCATTTAAGACTGTATATTCTTAAATATTTTCAACAGTGTTATGTACAGTTAGCAAGAAGAGGAGCCAGAAGTGTAACCCAGTTTCCTGATTGCTCTTCAATAAATCAAAGTAATGTGCTGCTCTAAATTGGATAAAGATAAACAAGCAAGTGTTATAGACATGGCTTTTAAAAAGAAAGGTGTTTCAGTAAGTTAGTCTTTTGTCATTTGCAAAGTACCTCTTTTCTGTCAGGCATTTTTGGTATTACTTTAAATCTCACAAAATCCCTATAAAAGGGGCATAATTATCTCAACTTTATAGATAAGGTAATTGAGATCCAGAATGTTCAGTGATTTGGCTAAGGCTATGCAACCAAAAGTACTAGGACTAGAATTAGAATGAGAACCAGGTCTATCTGGCTGTAAATCCACACTGACTGACAGGACTATCCCATTTTGCCTTCTAGCTTTATTTCCTAGCTGTGAAATGTCATTACTGATAGGTGGGGATCGCACAGTAGGACTTAGAATAACATTTTGTTTTCTTCCTTAGATAGGAAGAGGTGATACATTACTTTTCAGGCAAATATCTGAAACAGAAAGCACACATTTGTTTATGATTATTCTAATTATGGGATTAACAAAGTTTCTTATCTTAGAAATCTGTGCACTCATTTAGTAAATTAGTTTTGGGTATAGTATGGACTAAAATAGCAATTAACAAAGGTGAGGTATGTAGTGGGCATTCAGTATTTGTGGACTAAATGACTGAAGACATTTTTAACCCTTAGACTTTAGGTTTAAATAATTGAATTAAGGCTCTTGGACACTGAGGCATTGACACACAAGAAGGAAAAATGGAGTAACTTTTGGCATTTTATAAACAATCTCATAGTTGAATGTGATGCAGACGTAATTATGGAACTAAAATGGACATACATATTTAAAACTGTATTTGGATGTATCTCTTTAGGAGCATGGCACAGGAAATAGGGAATGGTTTTGGAATTATATAGATAAGATTTAAAATTCCAATTCTATCATGTAATATATACTAGTGTTTCTCTAAGCTTCATTGTCTTCATTTTAAAAATGAATATACTAATCCTTTACCTATTAAGGTTGTGGGTGTGTGTGCAATTCATATAGTATAGTGAAAACTGTTTAACTAACTCACTAGTTAATTGGTGCCTTCCATTCAGGAGACATGCAGCTTTCTATATTTAAAGACTCTTCCTGATTATGTAGCTACTCCAGCTGCTGCAAAAAAGCAATTTTATAAATGTCCAGAATATAGATGGAAACTTTGTTCCAATGTTGTAAATATATTAGGAAGAAATTAAAATAATTTTAATTAAATTTGATCCTAAGCTGTAATACTCTTAACTTCTCATCTTATTCCTGTCACTACCAATGTACCACCATGAGTAGCAGAGAATTTGAGAAATGCTTGTATATTTTTTGCAGTCTGATAAAAAATGTTGTAAATATTTTGAACTTTCAGTGCTCCGACGCTTAGTTCTGTAGGTGGGTGCTCGGGTTTGAACCCATGTACTTGTACATGCTGGACAAGCATTGCCTCCAGCCCCTATGTTGCTGATTTTTAAAATATTTTTCTCTTCTTAAATATCACACCGTTTTCTTTTTCAAAGAAACTAGAAATTAGGAAAACTCTCTTTTTCAGTTCTAGCTTTCCCCCAATTTTTGTGCTATATTCTTTGCCTACTCCTGCTTGCTCTAATCAAATAAAAGAAACTTACTTAGTGAATGAACCCAAGATATTTGACCCTTTCTTCTTTTTTTTATTGTTTTCTCTCTTTTTATTACTTGGCTACAATTTGTCTGGCAGGCCAATAGAAGTCTCTGGTCCTTATCTCTTTTAGTTCTCAAATAGATATACACTTTGCTATTGCCAACTACCTCAAGCTTTATGAATATTTAGTGCCAAAGAGAAAAAAGAGCTAGGAAATATAATTTAAAAATACTATGTATATGGAATTCCTAAAAATTAAGTTTGCCTTTTGAATACTGCGGTTTTGAAAATGAAAAATGAGGGCTTAAAATCCACTTTCTATTCATATTAGCTTTCTGAATCTAAGAAAATTGTTTTTGATGAAAAGTAAACCAATCCTTAGACGCATCAGGGAATCACTACATTTCTTAATTTTGAAACTACCTTTTTCTTTTCCTTGCAAGTTTTAATTACTCATTTGGAAAAGCATAATAGTTGCATGGAATTTAAATAAACATTTATTTCAAGTTGTGTAATTATATAGGCTTTTTTGAAAAATACTTAACACATTCTTACTGGTATTTCAGTTATTTTGTGTATATCTTTCTTAATTTTGTACATTTTTTTCTTATGAGATTATAAGCTAGTTTGTATCAGGTGAAAACTTTTCAATTAGCAATAATCATGCCTCAGATAAACCTCATTGGCTACGAATTTCTGACTGGACTTATGAGTAGAAACTCCCATTTCCCACCACATTAACTTTATTGGGCCTTAGGAATGTAAATTTGATTATTTATTATTTTAAAATATTTACAGTTTAAAGTGGCTTCCATACACAAAGTGGTAGCATAAGAAACTTGAGGTTCTTATTTGCCTGTTATGTGGTATTAATCAAAAGGTGGGAGCATGAAGGTGAAAAGTCTCTGGTAGTTCTTTTCTGTCCCTTTATACACTAGTCCTCCACAGTTAATTCCTAATGGAAAATACAATCTTGTGTCAGAAGTGGGACAAACTCATGGGAAATAGTGCTATGTAAACTAGTGCAGTTTCTGGACTGCCTTAGGGGTATGTAAGCAAAAGATAAGGCAATTACCTTAGCCCATTTGATTCATCTACTCAACTGAAAGTTATGACCACTCTTTCAAATTAATTAAGTATGGTCTTGTTTAGTGAAGTATTATTTTGGGATGAAAGGATGAATAAATGACAACAAATGACAACTGCCCATAAAGAACTGAAATTTACACAATAAGAATATCAAAGAGGAGTTGGAGTGGTAGTTCAGTAGTTATAGTGCTTGCCTGGGCTTGAGTGGGTTCAAACCCCAGCACCATGTACACAGTGAAGTGTTGGAGCAACGAAAGCCTTGTGAAAAACTAAACGAAATTATTTCTCTCTCTCACTGTCTCTCTTTCTTTAAAAAAAAAAGAATATCAAAGAGGGGAGAGAATCAGTTGATTTTTCTTTCATCTCAGTGGGTAACGACAATATAAATTTTTGCTATTAGGAACAAACTGGAATACATCTTTTGTGTGTGTGTGTATATTTATGTATATATGTATATATACATAATCATATAATCATACCAAGTAATAATAATTCCTTCATATCAAATATCCAGTTAGTTTTAATTTGATTATTTCATATATGTTTTCCATGCTCTTTTTATTCTCTTGACATTTTTTTGTTGTTGTTTGATGGAGGCAGGTGGTTTTCCTGAATTTTGCTGATTGCTGTCCCTTGGTATTCAATACATTCTTCTGTCTTCTGTACTTTCTATAAATAATTAGATATATCTAGAAACTTGAGTAGATTTGGGCTTTTTTATACAATCAAGACTACTTCTAAAGTAGTACTGATGTGCTACCATTATGAGGCATATAATATCTGGTTTTCTTTTTTTTGTGATATTAACAACCATTAAATAATTATACATAATCAATATTTAAGTAATAATAATTCAAAGGAAGAATAGATTAGAATTGCCCAGAAAATGGTAGAGCTAAACTCCAGGAATTTATGAGGAAAGGTTCACTCAGGTCTAAACTGAATAGGCTGTAAAGAATAGGAATGACTCTGATAAAAGGATATGTCATATTAGCTAGTTTAGGTTGTTTTAAACAGTGATAATAAATGACTAAAAATGTCCAGGGGTTCACAACTTCAAAGGTATATTTCTTGCTTCTGTTTACATGTCTGTTTTAGGTTACCTATGGTGTTGTTCTGTATTTTCTTGTCAGGAGTCAGGCTGATGGAGTAGCTTCTCTCTGGGAGGTTTCTGGTCTTATGTAATAAGAAAAGAGACCATTTTGAAACAAAGCAATGATTCTTAAAGACCTGCTTGGAAAGGGTCACATATCACTTATGCTCACATTTCTGTTTAGGTCTTACATTAAGCCTGATATTATATTAATAAGGTAGGGTATATAATCCTGCTACATGGATAGCATTATGGGATACCAATACATATAGTGACAGGAGAGGGTAAAAAGGGAAAGGATATTTTGGTTAGGAGGACCCATAAATGCACATGGAATATTTGAGGGTTAGTCGGAAGAATTTTTTTAAATGAGTAGAACAGGTATATTGTCTAGGTAAAAGAGTAAAACTGTTAAACCTGGAGAGGGGGAGGGATCAGTAGAGTTTAAATCCCAAACTCATATTTAGCTAACCTACTCTTATACTGAATACTAGATTTCTGGCTTGAGGAACATGTACTAACTCAGCACTGTCCAGTAGAAATACAATGTGAACCACATATCATTTAAAATTTGCTATCAGCTGCATTAAAATAGAAAAACAGGTAAAAGTAATTTTAATGTATTTATCTAATTTAATATACCCCACTCAATGTCTTCTTATATTTATTTTTTCCACCGTGGTATTCCCAGAACTCAGAGAAGAATTGACAAGAAGATATGTCTCAGTTCACTCTAAGTAGGGAAAAGATTGCTTAATCTTGCAGCTGAACTCCAAAAGAGAAAGCATTTTTTATAAGGATGGAATAGTAATGATCTATAAGCTAGTGCAGGACTGGGAATACTAGTCTTCCTCCCATCTTATAAATCCTAGGGTATGAAAGAAAAAATGAGCAGCCACCTCTTAAGAAGACTGCAAGGTAAATAGTATCCTGTGGGGAGAGCTGACTTTTAGAGTAAGGAGATAATTGGAGTATTCAATGAATAGTATAGGAGCATTGGAGAGAATTTGTGGGAGAGAAAGTCCTAGAGATTATATTAGCTTTAGAAGAAAGGGTAACATGGGTAGCTAGACTGTAAGAGGCCTATTAGGTGGGCATAAGAAGGATAGGCTATGAGTAAGTTGTGGAAAATTAGTATTAAAATCTCTATTAGAGGGGTTGGGGATTTAGCTCAGTGGCAGAGCGCTTGCTTAGCAAGCACAAGGCTCTGAGTTCTGTCCTCAGGTCTGAAAAAAAAATCTCTTAGAGAATCCTAAGGGAATCATAAAGGATAATAAGAATGCGGGAGCATGTTAAAATATGGGATGAAGGAGCTTGGATGGAGCATACAGGAGCTGCCCAGGTGCACTGTGTATCCACCAGGTCCAGATATATGTGGCCCATCCCTGCCATTGAGGATCTCAGGTCCCATGTCTCCAAGACCCCAAGACCCAGTGACATGCCCCTATTGCTGTGCTTCAATAATTCAGCTGGCTGTACTGTACCCCAGAAAGAGGCAAGATCCATGTCCTGGAGCCTAATTCCAAAAAGTGCAGCAAAACAAGGCTCAAGGCAGAAGCAGCTTTCTGGAAGAAAGGCAGTCATCAGAGAGGTGATGTCTGACCCATTGTTTGGCCTACAAGGAAGATGCAACTTGAGACTTTTCTTGCTTCAGTACAGGAAACCTTAATTCAAAGATCCAGGAGAAGCTTTTCAAAGATAAAGAATCAAACTAGGAAAGGTTCACTTCAAACCCACAACTACCCTAACAAGGAGCCCTGGAAAAGAAGAGGGATGAAAACCTACAACAAATTTTCAATGATCTGATTACTAAAAGGAACAATGAACTAAAAGAAGATTTAATGAAAGGACTAAGTGAGAAAACTCAAGAGATAAAAAACTCTATTATCAAAGAATTAGACATACTGAAAAGGAAGTAACGGAGCTAAAATCTGCAGTCAATTACATCAGAGGAACCATGGAAGAATTTAATAATAGGCTAACTTCTAGAGGAAATAAAACCTCAGCTCATTGAGAAAGAACTTTTGATAATAAGGATAGACTAAGAAAGCTTGACTGTACAAATGACAAAAAAATAAAAACTCACAGAGCATGAGCAGAATTTTCAAAATGTCTGGGATGAAATCAGATGAGTAATTGGAATTCAAGAAGAAATTGAAAAGAAAATGAATGGCATAGAAAACATTCTCAATGAAAATAGTTAAAGTTTTCCCATATTAGAATAGAATCAGATATGCTCATCCAGGAAGTATATAGGACACTCAATAGGCATAATCAAATGATAAGCTCACCGAGAAATATTATAATTAAAAATGTATAATAGGGAAATCAAGGAAAAAATATTAAAAGCTGCAAGAGAGAAATGCCAAAACACAGGTATCACCTCTCACTTTTGAGCTCAAACCCTAGAAGCAAGAAGATCCTGGAAGGAGATCTTCCAATGTCTGAATCACCACAACCTGCAGCCAAGACTACTATACCCAGCAAAACTCAGCTTCAAATTCGAAGAGGAAATAAGAACATTTCAGTATAAGATCAAACTTGCAGCATTCATGAACAGAAAACCAGCATTACAAAGAATTCTCCAAGATAAACTCCAGAAAAAAGAACAATACCCACAGAGGAAATTTAGTAAAAGTACACACTATCAAAAGACAATTAAGACATCATCACAACTCATTAATAAAGCACTATGACTGTGAACCACAACAACATAACTATCCTATCACTGAATGTGAATGATCTTAATATACCAGTCAAAAGACACATTAGCAGATTGGATCAAAAACATAATCCAACATATATTGCTTTTAGCTTTTAGCAACATATATTGCTTTTAAGACTGCTTTGGCAGTCTTACAGCCAAAGACATCCACAGATTGAGGGTGAAAGGTTGGAAAAAAATTCAGCGGGCTTATGGCTCAAGAAAATAAGCAGGTATTGCAATACTTTGTAGGATATAAGTATTCTACAAAGTAGATTTCAACCAAAATTTAATCAGAAGAAATAAAGAAGGACACTGCATCATAGTAAATGGAATGATACATCAGGAAGATATAACCATCGTGAATATTTATGCTCCAAACACCAGCGCTCCCAAGAATGTGAAAAAAAAAATGCTCCAAGTCATAAAGCCACTTATGGACCCCCAACAAAATTATACTGGAAGATTATAATAGTCCTCTGTCACCAATAAACAGATCACCAAAGCAAAAAACAGTAAAAGATATCTTCACCCTAAACAACTCCATAAATAAAATGGACTTGATAGACTTCTATAGAACATTCCACCTTCAAATAGTGGATTTACCTTCTTCTTAGCAGTACATGGATCCTTTTCCAAAATAGATCATATTCTAGTTCACAAGGGAAATCTAAGCAAATATAAAAAAGTTGATTTTATCCCATCAGACCATGATGCCATGATCCTAGAAATTAAAAGCAAAAATTATAACAGAAAATACATATATACATAGAGATTGAATAATACCCTGTCTAATGAAGAATGGATTCAAGAAGACATGAGAGCAGAAATAAGTTGTTAGAAGTGAATGAGAATCTAGACACAACATGTCGAAATCTCTAGGACAGCATGAAACATTCTTAAGGGGAAAATTTATACCACTGAATGCCTGCATTAAAAATCAGGAGAGATCCCAAATAAATGAGCTCATGTTCCATCTCAAATCCCTACAAAAGTTAGAACATTCTAATCCCAAAGCCAGCAAAAGACAGGAAATAATCAAGATCAGAGCTGAAATCAATGAAATTGAGGGAAAAAATGATAAAAAGAATAAAAAAAAAAAAACAAAGAGCTGGTTCTTTGGAAAAATAAACAAAATTGACAAACCCCTAGCCATTCTCACTGAAAGAAGGAGGGACATGAAACAAACCAACAAAATCTTCACTGAAGTGAGAGCAATCACTATGGACCCCACAGAAATTCAACAGATTATCAGAACCTATTTTGGAAAACTGTATGCCTCTAATCAAGTAATCTGGATGACATGGACAGATTTCAAGACACAACATCACTAAATTGACACAGGATGATGTGGAAATCCTAAACAGCCCAATAACAGGCACTGAAATCCATATAGCAATTAAAATCCTTCCAGAAGAAAAGCCTGGGACCTGAATGATTCCCTGCTGAATTTTTACACCTATAAGCTTTATTAAGCTATCCCAAGAAATGGAAAGGAAAAGCTTTCCTAAATACTTTTTATGAGGTTAAATATAACAGTAATGCCAAAACCCAACAAAGACATATTGAAAAAGGAAAACTACAAATAACCCAGATGAATGTAGACACAAAAATCTTTAAAAAGATTCTAGCAAACAGCATTCAAAAACACATTAAAAAGATTCATCACGATCAAGTGGGTTTTATTCCAGGGATGCAAGGCTGGTTCAACATAAATAAATCAATAAATGTGATTCATCCCTTAAACAGAATTAATGAAAAAAACCATGTGATCATATCAACTGACACAGAAAAGGCTTTTGGTAAAATCTAAGCACTGATTTATGATAAAAATTCTGGAGAAGGTAGAGATCAAAGGAACATATCTTAACTGTGTAAAGGCCATATGTGAAAAAACCTACAGCTATTATAATACTAAATGGAGAACAGCTGAAAGCATTTCCATTAAACTTGGGAACAAGACAAGGTTGCCTGTCTCACCACCTTGATTTAATATAGTCCTAAGACCCTAGCCAGAGCAATTATGCAAGAGAAGGTAATCAAATGGATAAGAATAGGAAGAGAAGTCAAACCTTTTGGCTAATGACATGATCCTAAGACCTGAGATACTCCACATGAAAACTGCTTGAGCTTATAAACAGATATATCATAGTGGCAGGCTACAGAATCAACATCCATAAGTCAATGGCTTTCTATACAGTAACAGTAATAGGGCAGAAGAAGAAATCATGAAATTGGTCCCATTCACAATATCCTAAAAATAAATACTTGTGAAATAACATGGGAAGTAAAAGACCTCTACAATGAAAATTATCTAACATTGAACAATGAAACCAAAGAAGACTTGAGAAGATGGAAAGACGTTCCATGTTCTTGGTTAGGCAAAATAAATATAATTTAAATGGTCATTCTGCTAAAAGCACTATATAGATTCAATGCACTCTCCATCAAGATATGAATGTCGTTCTTAATAGATATAGAAAAATCAGTTCTCAAATTCATTTGGAATAAGAAGAAACCCAGAATAACCAAAACATTCCCAAGCAAGAAAGATGAAACAGGTGGTTTTGCAATAGCAGATTTAAAATTATACTATAGAGCTGTAGTAAGAAAAACAACATGATATTGGTATCAAAATAGGCATGAAGACCAATGGAGTAGGATAGAAGACTCTGAGACAAACCCACAAATCTTTAAACATCTGATATTTGATCAAGGGGGTCAAAATATAACATGGAGGAATGACAGCCTGGTTAACATATGGTCCTGTACAAACTGGACAGCCAGTTGTAGAAAGTTGAAAGTAGATCCTAATCTCTCACCTTGCTTAAAAATTAAATCAAAATGGATCAAGGAACTAGAAATTAAACCAGCTACCATACAAACTGCTAGAAGAGAAATTAGGACCAACACTCCAGCACATGGGAGTAGGCAATAATTTTCTCAACAGGACTCCTAAAGCAAAAGAATCAACGTCGAGAATCAATGAGAGGGATGCCATTTAACTAAAAAGCTTCTACCCAGCCAAGCAATTGGCCAAAACTGTCAAGAGAGAAGCTACAGAATGGAAGATAATCCTGACCTGTGATTCCTTCAATGGGGAACTAATATTTGAAATTTTCGAATAACTCAAAAAACTTAATATCAGAACTGCAAACAATTCAATCAATAAATGGGCCTGAAAGCTAAAGAGAAACTTCTCAACAGAGGAAATCAAGGAAGCCATCAAATACATGAGAAAGTGTTCTAAATCTCTGATAATCCCAATGTAAACCAAACGTATGTTAAGATTTCAACTCACTCCAGTGAGATTCTCAAAGATGAAGAATATAAAACTAAGAGATCCTGGAGGAGTTTTGGGGAGATAGGAACATTAGCACACTATTGTTAGAACTGCACACTGGTACAGCCTCTCTGGAAATCAGTGTGGAGACTCCTCAAAAAATAAGGGATGGGTCCACCATATAACCCAGCTATTCCTCCTCTTGTTATTTTCCCAGAGGAATTAGAATCAGCACATTACTGTAACAGCAAAATCAATGTTCATAGTAGTTCAACTTATAATAACTAAATTACAGAATCAACCAGATGCCCATATTAACTGGATGGAGGGATCTAAAAGTTGTGGTATACATGTACTATGATATTCTACTCAACTTTTAGAAACAGTGATACTACAGTCTTTGAAGGTAAATGAATGGCAATGGAAGAAATTATGCTGAGTGAAATTAGCCAAACCCAGAGACTCAGAGGTCAAATATTTTCCCTAGAGCAAAACCCAGGCTTGGGTGAAAGGTCAAGCTCAGGTAGTAGACTCATCAAAGTTGAAGCAACACATAATCTAGGGTAATAATAGATATGTGGGGGTAGGGGGGAGGAAAGAGTAGGTGGGTGGGGAGGGGAAGGATGATATGAGGGGATCTAAGGGAGAAATCAACAATGTAGCATACTTTTTACTCTCCCAAGAAGCCAAATTATAGTTATGTGATCATTTAAATCTGGAAAATGCACAATCTCATATATATAAAGACATATCTGTTATAGGAGTGAAATATAGAAAAGTCAAGAAAAAAAGAAAAATGTGAGAAAATGTCATTTTCATGTTGGTATTGCGTTTTGTGTTTGTGTTTAGTTCTGTATTAAAAACATTAAACATTACCAATCTATTGTTGAGTGTTGAGTGGTTTGATTTTTGTTTTTAAATTGTTTCTGATTGTTTTAGAAAGTTGTTTTAAAATACTGTTATATCTAGAGGCATGTGATTTAATAAATGATATGTAGCTGCCCTTTACCCCTTATTTCCTATGTATTTCACACATTTACTCTTTCTAGAAAGAAAGAAATGGAAAATTATACTTGAAGGCTTACTCACCAGGAAATAATTAAAAAGTAGCATGGTCCTTCATGTGTTCTCTTACTTTTTTTCTTAAACAATCACTTTAAGAGATAATAATCCAAAGAGATATGTTTGAAAGTTTTGAGTGGTGTGATAGAGCTTATTAGAATGACATTTTATATTTACACTTTTTATTTTTAAAGAGCAAAGGTAGCAACATACATTTGTTGAAAAATGTTTTTAATCTCAAGCAACATCTCTCTCAATTTAAAATAAAGGAGAATTTGTGATATTCCTTGAAATGGTGTAAATAGAGGCAGTTACTTCATTGTTGTCACTTTTGGGTGTGTTTGAGCAAGCCCTAAAATGGGAAGGTATTCTTCTTTCTGTTGTATGTGAGGATAGGGAATAAGCTTTTCAACTGGTAGACCGTGAGGAGCTAAATCTTTGCTACTAAAAATTTAACTTCCACAATAGGCTTAGGTTAAGCCATTTCTCTATGTAAGGTACCTTTCATATGCTTGTCCCCTCCTTATTCCTTAAACTGCCTATACCCTCCTCCTCAGTGGTGTCCTAAGGAGCCTTTCTACCCTGGACAAGTCATCGAGTTTAGATCTCCCTCTTACCTACATTTCAAATGTATACATCTTGTTTCCCTTTTTCTCCATATTCTGTTGTGTGTTCTTTTCTGTGAAATCTATCCATTATTTTATGTGGATGTGTAATAATTTCTTATTTATTTTAGTTCTTGTGGGAATAGAGGTAACTATATGTATTTACACTAGATTTGATTAAGGATTTGAATGATAGTCAAGCTGTGTGATCTTGTGAATGTGTGTTAATCTTTCTGAGTCTCCTCCTTTTATGACAAATGGCACAAATACACGTTTATATACCACGGTTAATTATGTAGTGCTATACCAATGTAAGGTATTCTCACTAATGCATTTTTATTATCTAGATGCTTGGGAAGTTAATGTGAGTTTCTGGTGCTGTGGTTTTCTTTAGAAAGAAGTATTTTTAAGTATACACGATAAAATTTGGTCTGATACAAAGATGCATTCTCTTGCAGTTACTATTCTTCATCCTTTTAAGAAACTGGGAAGGGGCTGGAGTGGTGGCTCAGTGATTATGGTGTTTTCCTGGCACATGCGAAGACCTAGATTTGAACCCTAGCACCACATACACACCTATGTGTTGGAGAAACAAAAGCCAGATGAAAAAAATAAATAAAATAGATTCTTTCTTTCTCTCTTTCTCCCCCTCTCCCTCCCTCCCTCCCTCTTTCTCTCTTCTCACTCTCTCCCCTCCCCCCAAAAAAAAGAAAGAAAGAAACTGGGACGGAGGGGCTGGGATTGTAGCTCAGTGGCAGAGAGCTTGCCTAGCATGTGTGAGGTACTGGGTTTAATCATTAGACTGCATAAAACAAATAAACAAAGGTTTTCTATTCATCTACAACTAAAAAAAAGTTTAAAAACATACTATTTAAAGAAACTGGGATGGAATTAAAATTTACTTTGAAGTGATATTTTTAACTGGAACCATAGTTTTTTCCTTATATTCTTTGAGTTGTTCTGATAATCCATGACAATCTTGTATATATTTGATTTAGAACTACTTATGTTAATGGTAAAACCAGTCAGAGGAAGGCGGCAGGCCATTATGAGTGGAAACTAGTAAGGCTAAGAAAGCAAATATTTGATAGTTCTTTTTTCTGCTTCATGTAAGTGGGCCTTTCCTTTTAAAAAAAATTGATTTCAACACATTTTAATTTTGCTAGAAACAGTTTATATGATGGAGGGGAAAGGGTATACTCTAGTAAGGATCTGTCTCTATTGTAACTGTGCAAAGTCCTGGGAAATATAGGGAAAATAAAATGCCTGAGTAGGAAATTGACAAAATAACCTTAACATTCTTTTATATATATTTTTTCCTCACTGAAGAATACAATGAAACTGCTTTTGTTATTCATAGACAGTATACATAGAAAAAATTAGATAAATGGACAGATAAAAACTTGATTTGAATTGCATTGTTGAAGAACAATTAGAGAAAAATTAGAGAACAAGTCCAGACTATTTTTATTCTTTTTTTGTTTTGTAGTTATGTATTATAAAAGAAGCTTTGTATTGTTCAAAGATTCATTTTCATAAATTCTCAATATAAATTTTATAGTATGTCATTTTAAGCAAGCTTAATATGCATATAGCAAAGGACTATATTTCTTGACTTTGAATTATAGTTTAAACTTTTCTTTAAGTTTTGCAGGCAGATCAAAAGACTAACTATAGCTCAGACGTATTGTATGAAAGGATAAGGATTTATTGTTCCTGATTATATTCATATGTGTATTTCCAGCAATTTGTGTAATTAAGAGAATAAATTTGAATTAGACTAAGTTCAAACTCTCCATTTACCTATAGTTATTTCAAAAATTAATCACGTTATTATTTGCAAAGCACTTAGTACAGTGCCCAGAACATATAATATATATTTGTTTGTTAAACAAATTTTAGAAGTTATAACATGATAAATCAGATGTCCTTCAAGTTCCTACATAGTATTTGAATAAAGTATGAACTCAGTGGTTATTTTTAGATTTGTGATTTCCCTAAACATACTATGTGCATGGCAAATTTTAGATGAATAATTCCAAAAAAGTGCTCACCATTATTTCATTTGTTTTTACATTGCTATTTTACATATTTTTTGGTCATCATTTTTAGACACATTGAAATATATTTGATTTCTTTTGGTACTAATACAGGATCTCTCTCTCTCTTTTTTTAAGAGAGAGGGACAATGAGAGAGACAGAAAAAGAGAGAAATAACTTTATTTAGTTTTTCACATATTAGTTGCTCCAACACTTAGTTGTGTACATGGTGCTGGGGTTTGAACCTGGGTCCTTGTGCTTGCCAGACAAGCACCGAAACCACTGAGCCACTGCTCCAGCCCCATAAAGGATCTCTTGAATCTCATTTCCTTCAAGATATGTTGGGTTGGCCATTTATTTGTTAAAAATTGTTGAATTGTTATGCTGAGTGAAATCAGCATAACCCAGAGAATTAAGGATCCAATGTCTTCACTCATCTGTGGAGGCTGGAACTAGACCCTGGCCATTGAGAAAGGTGGTCTATTATCATGTGTTAAATCCAGATAAGGTGTAATGTTACACAACCTAATATATTTTTAGAGATGTTGTGGGAAGGGGAAGGGAGGTGTAAGGGTGGGTAATGGGGGGGCACTCTTGGGGGTAAATCTAATCTTCAGAATCTATATACATTTTATATTATTTTGTTAAAAACTTATAGAATTGTTCAACAAATAAATTTCTCAATAAAAACTGTTGAATTGGCTTGCCTTTAGGAAGAACTATTTTAGGTAGTTCAGCTTTTTTATCATAGTGCTAATGTAAAAGTATTAACAATATTTGAAGGCTTCTTGGCCTTGTCCAAAAGTATTGTTTCTTAGAAAACATGGTAAATACTTAAAAACTCCTATGATTAAGGCTATTTTTGTCTTTTCTTGACATTTGTGGATAAAATTGGAATTACGTTAATGATTAGGCATGAAGAATTAAAGCACTACAAGTATTTAGTATAGTCATGGAAGTATATGGTGATGTGTTATAGATATCTTTTCCTGTCCTGCCTGCCAAAGTGATTGTATTGTAAATAGATAATTTCTTTTAGCAGCAAGGACGTGGTTTCCTGGAGGAATAAGTGAATACCTCATCAAATCTTTATAGACTTTGGAATAAATAATGTTAGATAGGCACTCCAGGTATCACACAAACATTTTTTTTAAACTTAGAGATATGAGAAGAGAGAAGAAAGATTATAATTTGGAATAATAGATAACTCATATAATGAAATAAATTCAAAGTGTTGATGAATATCGTTTTGCTGTTTACTATGGGTAATGGTATCATATAAGTAAGTTAACTTTCTAAGTTTAGTAAGGTATTCTGAGAGCTTGGGATGCAATAAAGAAGAAATATTAACAAAATATTCCACTCTTAACACTTCTTTAATAAATAAATAAAATATGTGGCAAACTGGGATATTTAGAGCAAAGAAAAGACAAAGCTACATTTTATTTTATTTTTTTAAAGAGAAAGTGAGCTAATTTTTTTCATCTGGTATTGTTTTTCCTTTTTTGATTTGCATTTTTCTTTTTTTATTGATGCATTATTATTGTGCATAATGATGGGATTCATTGTCACAGGCATAAAATATTTGTGAAATCAAATTTCAACACAGGATGTAGAGCTATCAAAACTCTCAAGTGATGCTTGTATAACCATGTGGAAAACAGGTAGAATCTTAAGTTGGGTATTTATGACTTATTCTAGGTGTATAATCTCATCCAAGATGTGCACATATGTGTGCCAAAAGACATATACAAGAATGTTGATAGGTGTATGTTTTGTAATAGCTGAAAATTGGAGCAACTCACAATGACAGCAGTAGAACAGATGGATAAATGATTATAATGTTGTTACAATGGTATGTTTTACAACAGTGAAAACCACTGAATTGTACAGGAACATAATGTTTAATTTAGTTAATGAAATGAATGCTAAATAATATATAATTTTTAATATATAGAGTCCGGGAATGGTAAAAACTACTCTATGGTGTTACACGTAAGAACAGAGTTTACCTTTGGGGAACAGTAGACGAAAGTGACTGGCAAGGGGCAGAATGAAGACTTTGGGTTGCTGGAAATGTTCTATTTCTTTTTTCAGTCATCACATATTAATGGTACATATTAATGGGATTCAGTGTATTTCCATACATATATACAGAATGCAGCGATCATATCCAACTACCCTTCTTCCACCCTTGCCTCCCGTCTGTGCCTCTGTCCTCTTCTTAGTCCCTACTAATCAGTATTCTAATTTATGGGTGAATTTATTAATTTTTTATGTTGCACATATGAGAGATAACAAGCAGTGCTTGACTTTCTGTGTCTGACTTACTTCACTTAACATAATATCTTTCAGTTCCACCATATTTAGCTGCAAATGACAGGATTTCATTTTGTTTATGGCTAAATAATTTTTATATGGGTGATGTTATATAACTGTATTTATTGTCCTAATCCTTTTTCTGCATATTTATTATTTGTGTACTTTTCTGTATTATGTTATACCTAAATGAAGAGTTAAATACTAATCTGTTTTAGGAATTCAGAGATTTCCTATATATCTGGAATATTCTTATTAGAGGAACAGTAGGATATAATTAAAAGATGCTTGTCTATGAATAATTTGGCATTTTCTTTTTCTTTCTTTTGCTACCTTCTTGTCTGGAGCAAATAATTTCCCTTCTCTAAACCTCAGGTACTCATCTGTAAATAGAGAAAATAATATCTGTGAGGCTAAACAGCACAGTTGATTTTAAAGTATTATAAAATATGGTATAATTGCACTTGTTCTCATTAAGTGAATCAAAGAAGTATCAAAGATCACTAGTCATTACATTTACAGAGCTGAACATCTGTAGGTAAAAGTAGACAACTCTATTCAAACAAGCAATGTTTTATGGAAAATTGAACAACAAACACATGAGCTATAAAGGGTGTGCCGCAAGACCACTTTTTATTGGCTTTTTCCTCGTGATATGTAAGGATTCTTAACTGACACAGGACAGCAGATGTGTTCCTCAAAGAAGCATTCCTTCTAGCTACTGCTTCATAGCTAATCTTTTTGAAACACTCTATAGTTGGTATTTCTTTTTCCTCACTTCCCTCAACATTCTACTCATCGTTATAAGGAAAATATACTCTAAAATCAGTAATCAACTTTTAATTGACAAATCCAAGTTTCCTAAACCTGTTATTACTTGAGTTCTCAGTAGCAGATGACACTGTTATTTATTCTTTGAATCACTTCTCCTTATGTCTGTCTCAAAATCACAATGTAGGTGGGGAAAAAGTGTGGGTTAGATGATAGAGTAAGTGATTTTTATAAGAATTGTCTAGCTGCATTTTCTCAGCCTTATCTAATACTTCTCTTACTCTATTCTGGTGTTAACTCTCTTCTAATGGTTTATATACTTTTTTGAATAATCTCATTAAATCCATGATTTTTATCTTCTATTTCTATCTCTGCAGAGCTTGTTCCATTTCAGATTTCTCTTTTGTGTTCAAACTCATTTTTAAATGCCTTTTGGTTTTTTGATCCCATTTCACAATCTATTTTTGTTTAAATTATACAATATTATTATAATACCTGATGGTATTAATTTTATGTATATTCATATTTACAGTATATTTACATATATATGTGTACATTTATGCACATATATGTATGCATTAATTTATATATGTGTGTGAAATTTTTTTCATTCACTGAATTTTTATTTTCTTCACATTAATTTTAACTTATTTTCATTATAGAGACTTTTTGAAAATGGGGATCTCTGGCTATACTCACATGTCTAACAGTGAGGCAGTAAAAAACTGATTAGAATATTTGTATTTATAAGGCTTATTACTAAAGAGAGGGTGGTCAGGCCACACCTTTATTTTGGGAATCTCCAGTTATCACTATCCATAGATCATTTTCTTGATCTGGTAATTTTATACAGAGAAGAATCCTTCAGTATTCTCCTTAGTAGGGAAATGGTGGACTAAGAATTCTTATTGC
The DNA here is from genome assembly GCA_004027875.1 of Aplodontia rufa. NCBI lineage: Eukaryota > Metazoa > Chordata > Mammalia > Rodentia > Aplodontiidae > Aplodontia > Aplodontia rufa. The sequence continues at coordinate 5,340 of PVKS010029771.1, read as the reverse complement.
TCAGTGAGCGAAGGGTGTTAGGAAATTTAAGATTTAGTAGCTAGATTTTTCTCTTAATCTTCCAACGTTTAGAAAGTTCTTCGTGATTTTAGCTCTTTCTGGTATTCTGAAGTCCAGAGTTAAATGCAGTAAGTATTAATGCTTCTCACAAACATTTCTATTCCCCCCCTTTGAGGTTAAATGTGTCCATGTGATATGTTTTGGCTAATGAAAACAAGTAGTGATAGTGAAATACTTCTGAGAGGAAAGGTGTTGATTGCTCATGTGAGACTCAGTCCTACTGTGGTAATTAGGCAAAGCATATGTTGATATGGCCAGCCTGTGGAGGATAGCTCTTCTGTAGAATTGCCAGACTGAAAAAGAAAGAAACTATTATTGTGTCAAAATTTCAGAGTTGTGCAATATATTACATAGCAAATGTATTAAACATTCTGGATAATAAATTTCTAGTCTTTTGCTAGGATGGGAGAAGGGCACTATTCTAGTTGTGTGGGATAATGGAGGTGAGCTGAAGAATCCAAATTTTTCTCGTACAGTCTCTCAACAGATCCTGTTGCTTTTAGGTCCACCTGTACTTCCATATTCAGTGGGCTTCTAGGCTTCTGTAGTAATAGGCTGCTTATGGGATTTTCCCTGCTCTACCCTACATTTGAACTTTCTTCTTCTTTCTTACCATTTGTCTGTTAGCTTTGCAGCATCCAAAAGTTTATGACCATCAAATCCTTTTCTTCTCTCCCTTTGGTTTGTGTGATTTTTGTTCCTTTTTACTGTCATTGTAGTGAGATTTTCAGAAGGCAGTTATGTTAAATAACATTATTTAACAACCTTGTGTATGTAACAACAGAGCTTATTAATGTTATTAATTTGATGAAGTTATTTTATATTTGTGGTCCTTAGTTCCTTTATCTGTGATTAATAAATTATTTGGAAAATAATCATTATCTACTTACTACTAGATGTTGTAGTGTTCTTATTCTTATTCTTTACTAGGCTATAGACTATAAAACACAAATTTCTATCATATCGTATAGCTTTAGTGCCCAAAACATTTCAGCTATTATTACAAACCAACTTCCCTCATTAATGATAAATTCATGGGTTGTTTATGACCAGATTACAAATCCTTGAAGTTATAGAACATGATTTTTACCTTTTTAAATTTATTCGGCAGTGTTTGGTTCTTGTATGTATTCTGTTATACTACATAAATACTTAGTGTTATATTGCTTGACTTAAGAATTTTCTGTCAAATCTTTGTGTCATTTATGTATGTCTTTCAAGTTTTGGTACAGTATGGCATTTGAGTCTTGTCATTGACATATTCTTAGTATTTTATTTGTAATGAGGTTTATATTCTCATCAAATCTTTCAGAAAATGATTTTCTGAGAGTCATAATATCACTCCTTCAAAACTTAGATATGTAATGTACTTACATATGAATGGAAAAGCACTGTCAAGGAATCTATTCAGAAGTGCAATTTTTATGATTTCAAAAGTATTTGAACTTCATCTGCTGTTCATTTGCTTTAGAGTAACTCTTGTGATTCAAGGGCTGGGAGTCATGGTGAAGTGCATACTGTAAAACCAGATATACCTAACTGATGTATGATTGTACTTCAATGTTTTAAAAATGTTTTCTTTATGAATTTCTGTAAATCTGCACAAAATGGAATAAATGTTCAGTTGGGTATTTACAGCATTAACTAAATTATAATTTTACTAAGTTTTATATAGTTAGACACCAGTGAGCTTTGAAAGTATCCAAATTATTACCAATCCATCATATTTACTGTTTTTAGAGACTTTTCTCTTAACAATTATCACATTAAAAATATCTGAGGGGCTGGTGTGGTGACTCAGAGGTTGGAGCACTTGCTTAGCATGCACAAAGACCTGTGTTCAAACCCCAGCATCACATACACAAGTAAGTGTCTGAAAAACAAAGGCCAGATTGAAAAAGAAATAAAATTGATTTTCTCTCTCTTAAAAAAAACTTAAAAGGTTTTCCAAAAAAAAAAAAAAAACTTAAAAAAAGAAATACCTGAAGTAGACACAAAATAGTATTTTAGCTGTAATCATGAAGTTTCTGGACCCTGGAGTCCTTGTCAAATTCAGTGAATTTCAGGTTTGAAACAGAATTGAGTAAATGATTTCATGTTATAAAAGGGGAAATCTAACTAAGACATAAGGAAGAAAATCCTCCTGGTAAGATTATAAAATATATAAAAGAGGCAAAGATAGAATCCATTTTCTGGATTTATTTATAATTATAGCATTAAGTTGTTCCTGATTAGAAATTTGTTTAAATGCTCACTTAATTATAATATTATACACTGTTGTCTATCTGGCACAATCCTGAAAAGTAAACTCTGCTATCACTTTTATGAGGAAGCTAAGGGACAGCAATGTTAATTATGTTTCCATTAACAAATTATCACTGAAGTTGTGATTTGAACCCAGGTAGGCTATCTCCATTGTTTATATATGCATATGTAAACATACATAATATATTGTTTATATATAAATAAAATATTTTAAAATGGAAATAGGGTAATATCTCTTATTTGGAACAATCTGAATTGACAGTTTTGTGAGTTAATTGGAAAAGTCAGTTAAAACAGTGAATAATATCAATGGTATATGCATAGTTTGACACATATTAATTCATCCTCATTCTCTAATCCTTGGATATAGAGCTATGGTGTTCCTTTTGGTATTGTTCTGATGATTGGAATTCTATATTTTTTTTTGTATAAACTACAACCATAGTACACCGTCTACATTTTCAGGTTTTCTTTCTTCAAAGTTGAGCAAATATTAAATTCAAAGATAACTGTTAATCAAGCTGTATACAGAAGCCTTGTAGATTGCTACAGATTTTTGTGTTTTATAGTTGTCTATTCTGTACTTAATTCAACAGTTTTTTTAAAAGTTACTTGTCTTTACCTTCTTAAAATTTCCACAAGCAAATTTCTTTATAAATGGTCCTCTTTCCCATTTGTAATTCAATATCTTATATAATATTTAATTAAAGTAATTAGAATGACAAGTACAACTGACATAAAGAGAGCTGCTATTAGATAAAACCGAATTGTCAGAGAACCGTATAAGTTGACCATTAGTTCAGGGCATACTTGAGAACAGTTTCTTGTGTGCCATGGAATTTCCAGCGTATTTTACAGAGGATATGAAGAATATCAGTTCAGTTTTGTAGTTTGACCAGAAAGTAGTGGTGATATCTTCAAAATTCCAGAAGAAGTTATTTTTAACCTTGAATGTTATGTCCAGCCAATTTTTCACTCAAATTAGTTAAGAGGAAAGCAACTTTAAATGCTACTATTTATGTATTTAAAAGAATTGAAATTGAAAATGGGATATCGCAGAGATAGCTGCACATCTATGTTAATAGAAGCATTATTTGTTATATAATAGCCGAGAGATGGAAGCAACACAAGTGTGTATTGGCAGATGAATGAATTAACAATATGTGGCGTAATCATAATTTCAGTCTTAAAAAGAATGGAGATTCCATCACATGATATAATATAGGTAAACCTTGAAAACATTATAGTAAGTGAAATAAGGCACAAAAAGATAATACCTTATGATTTGATTTATGTGAGTTATCTAATGTAGTCAAATTTGTAATGAAAGTAAAATAGGGTTATGGGGGCTGAGGGCAGGGAGAAATGTGGAAGTATTCAATGAGGATAGAGTTTCAGTAGCAAAATTTAGTTTTAAGAAAGGTTCTGGAGATCTTTGATACAGAAATGTGAATATGCTTAACATCACTGAGTTGTATGTACAACTAAAAATTGTTAAGATGGTCAAATTTATGTTATGTGGTTTTGGCCAAAAATAACAAAAAATAACTTGTACTTCCTTACTTTTTCTTTTTAATTGGTAACATGTATTTTGTTAAAAATTCATATGTATGGAAATATTTGAATTAAAGGATATCACCCATAAATACATTTTCTCTAGTATACCTATTCTTAATATTCTAGTATCTTTCTATTCCTTTACTCATGCACATAGGAGTGTGTGTGTATATATATGTATTTGTGTAAATCTATCAATAGTATATTTTCATTTGTATTTTAACTAAAATGAAATATGAGATATCTGTACTCTTTTATAACCAGTATTTGGAAAATACTTAGCTGTTTATTTGACTATCTTTCCTTATTCTCACATTGTCTTCGTGTTTTGTAACTGTTCTCTATAGTTTGGATGTACTGTAAACACTGTATCTTATTTAAATTTCCCCTAATGATGGAAATCTAAACTTCCCCAGTTTTACCTACTTTAAACAAACCTGAAATGAAATTCTTTTAATATATATATATCTTTGATCAGAAAGTAGTGGAATGATATCTTCAAAATTCCAAAAGAAGTTTTTTCCAACCTGCAATTTTATGTCCAGCCAAATTTTCACTCAGATGTAAGAAAAGATTAAAGTCATTTTCAGATATATGGGAAATCAGAATATTTCTCTCTGGGGTTTCCTATCTCAAAAATTGTTTAGGGATATAAACCACCAAAATTAAGGGAAATGTGCAGAAAGAGAAAGGTGGATCCAATCTCAGATGACAATAAAAGAAATTCAGGAGATATCAGTTAAACAACAGGTTTAAAGGTTGCTCATTTTAGATTAGAACAAGAAGATAAAATATTCTTAGAAGAATGCCTCTGGGGGGAAAAGAATACATCTAACTAGCTATGCAATGATTGGTTGTTAGGCTGAAGGTATGCTGTCAATAAGAAAAAAATAGAAAGCCAATTAAAAACAATAGGAAAAAGTGAAACAGCACAAGTAATTTTAATAATGAAATGAATAAAAATGTGGTACAATTTAAAGCAATTGACAGAGCCTGAGAAAAGATAACACATTTTACCAAGATGCAAAGAATATTCTCTTTCAGATGATCTATGGGCTGTGGCATTGCACCCATAAAAAAGGAAATGCTGTCCTAACACCATTTGGTCCTGCAGTGAACTTCTTTTGTTCATTTAAAGTAGTGTTAATTGATTTATAATAAACTTTTAGACAGAACATGGTAGTCATAACCATGTCTACAGAAAATAGTATGAAAGTAAAAGAATATAAAATAGACTGTTTAAAAGTAAAGATACAGCTCTACATCTTGGGAAGTGAAGTGTATGAAGTATGAAGATGGGAAGTAAAGTGTATGAAGGTTAGAGGGATGAGTAGGAATAATGTTTTCATCTTAAAGTTAGGAGAGTTGAAAAAGCAGCTACATTAAGAAAACAGTAGAAATATGAGTTAGTCTGTGTTTTTAAAGGTAATCTATAAATTCTAAAAAGTATTTGCAGAG
>PVKS010029770.1:0-25037 GCA_004027875.1 Aplodontia rufa | reverse complement strand
GCAACAATTCCCTCCTAAATGTAAGACTATCTTGAATGAATAATTAAAAAATAAGCAAATGAGAACATAGCCTTTCTACAAGCACATTTATACACATTGATACAACAAAAGACAATTTATTCAAATAAACAAAAGTATGTGTTCAGGAAAATTGAGTGTACTAAATCGGAATAAGAAGAGAGCTATCAGAAGTATGTAATATAACTTTGTGTTAATCATGTGGACAGGAAAAATCTGAACTTCCAAATAATTGACAGCATCATCATCTTACCATCTCAAATTCTAAGAAATGATTGGAAAACATAAAATAATGATGGCATCATAATTTCACTGAAAATAACAAAATATTCTTTAGTCCTAGAAGAAAGAAACCAGATCCTGAAAGAGACATTGAAGGACTCATAAGCATAAGCATCCCCTGCTGTCTTAGCTAAAATCATAGTCTGAAGCTAGGAGATTTCTGAAGGTTGTTTATTTTCATGAATGATCTCAGAGATTGGGACTAGATAACTGATAGTAAATCTATAAAACTGCAAGTTCATGAGTGGTCACAGGACTGTGCAATTGGGACTTTACCCTCTGAGGACCTTTTGGATAGCCATATAAAATATGTCATAGATTTATCATCAAAGAATAAAAGTTTGAGGACATTTTACTTCTGCCTCTGACCCCATTGGTCAAGGGTGGCCATAAATCCTTATTCTTTCTACAGATCGCACACGAGCAGCTACCAAGTCAATTCACATAAGCATCCCACACCATAACTTGACAGCTGTCCAGGTTCTGGGAGTGAGATGCAAGGTGCAATTGAGCCAAGGGCTGTCAGCTTACATCTGTGCAAATCTGGCCACTGCAGAAATAATGGGAGAAGGCATCAGCTCAAAGAGTTGAGCGCAAGAGATATCCAACAGGCCTACCAAAAAGATGTAAGAGGATACCTTTATTTTGCTTCCTATTCCTGTTTACAAAAACCCATAAATATACTGAATTAAAGCAATACCACTTTTTATTTTGTAGTTCTGTGAAAGATAAGAAGTCCACCTGGGCTTGACTGGGTTCTGTGCTTAGGGTCTTGCAGCAGCAAAGTGAAGCACTCAGACTTCACGTGCAGTGTCATCTGCAGGTTTTAGGGAAGCATCTACTTCCAAGCCCATTCAAATTTTAAGTAGGAATCAGTTCACCATGGTTGTCTGATTGAAGTCCACTCTTTCGGGATTACACCTACAGGCCATTCTCAGGTCATTTTCCTGTGGCCACCTCTATTTCGTCAATAGTGAGCATCCTTGTCAAATGCTTCTCATGCTTCAAATTGCTGCTGCATCTGCTCAGATCTTCCACCCACCAGATATCCTCCACTTAAGATGAACTAATTAATAATTTTAACTACAAAATCTCTTTTTCCATGAAATGATCATGAGAGTAATACCAGAGGGTTATGGTCCTAGAAAAGATTGGTTTATGAGAGCCTTAACCCAAACAGGGAATTAATCCCCTGATAGGGATTAACCAGGTGGTAGTTGAATGCAGGTAGGGTGTGGCTGGAGGAGGTGGGTCATTGTGGATGTGTCTTTAGGGAATCTATTTTGCATCTGGTGAGTGGAGTCCATCTCTCTATTTCTTGGTATGGTGTCCTGAGCTGCTTCCCTCTATCATGCTCTTCTGCCTCACCTTAAATCCCAAGGTATGGAGCCAGCTTCTATGGACAAAGACCTCCGAAAACATGAGCCCCAAATAAACTTTTCCTCCACTAATTGTTCTTGTCAAGTCTTTTGGTTCCAGCAATGAACAGGCTGACTAAAGCACTATAGAAAACAATTACTTTTACTAATGAGGGATTTCCAATAATCATACATAATTATATTTTTAAAAATAAGTGGTGTTATGAAAATAATATAAATAGAACATATTTGATCTATTTTACTAACACAACAATAACAGTGAAACAACATTCTCAAAATTATATTAATATAAATGTAGATTCTAATTTTGATTCATATATTTGCCATTGTTTCTAAATTCTCGATTTTATACAGAGCAGGTATCATTGTGATTGTAAGTACTATTTTTATTTTAAAAATTTTTTTAAAGAGAGAAGGACAGTGAGAGAGAGACAGAGAGAATCAATTTTTATTGAGTTTTCCACATGGCTTTCGTTGCTCTGACACTTAGTTGTGTACGTGGGTGCTGGGGTTTGAACCCATGTTCTTGCGCATGCTGGGCAAGCGCCGTAACTGCCGAGCCACCACTTCAGCCCCATTTAAAAACTTTTTAACTAGAACAACTGTTTTTCTCTTTTATGAGGGACTTATGCAGCGTTATTATGTTTTGTTTTTTCAGTCCTTAGTGATACTGAATGGAAGAGGAAATGAAGAAGTACACAATATATAAAATGTCTGGAGCAGTCTAGATAGACATGTGTGTGCACTATGTTTCAAAAAACTCGAATGAATAAAAATTCTGAAGTTTTCTTTCTTCCGAATGAATATTTATTGAAAATTTCTGAAGTATTTCATACTTTTAAAAGTTTCAGTCTTAATTTTCCAATGGTCCTTATATGTGTTGGCCCATTTTTAGTATGATACGTGACACAGTTCTAGTGGGTTACATAAAGTAAATATTTTCAGTGGAAAGACCCATAAAACTCAGAGTTTACACCTTCATTATTGGTTTTAAGACATTGCATGCTGCCTAAAGTTAGATAGCACAAGGAAGTCATATTCCTGGTTTTTGAGAACCAGGCTTCTATCTAGTGTGCAATGACAGGAAAGAAAGGCTACTAACTTTGGCTCCCAGTACTGATTAAAATCACCATGGAAGATTAGGTTGCGTTGGTCGTGCATGTCTTGATGGAGGTAGGGAGGACTCGTTAGCCAACGTCAAGTGGCTTTGGATGCAGTTTGATCATCAACAGAAGGAAACTTTTAAGATGGTCAGTAACTCAGATCACTTTCTGGATAATTTTGCTGAAAAAGCAGGTCAGTTTTGATGGATGGGAGGATATTCAGGGGCTGATGAATAATTTGGACATGTATGTTTGGACATGTTCATTCAGTCTACAGAGTCAATCCAGGCACTGCATTCAGACCATGGGGTGGTTTCCCAGTATTCCATGAGCTGTGCAAGCTTCCTCCAGGAGAAAATCTGAGGAGATGAAGAAGCTATTGAGAAATTGCTCATTTATTTGATAAGAATATAGAATTTGATTACTTCAGGGAAATTCAGAATAATGGAGACTGGCCTTTCCATATAATCTAATTGCAGCTAGGAGCCACAAAGTGACAGGGCAGGTTTATGATGAGCTCTGAGATAATAGTACGGAAGAAACAAGTAATATCTTAATTTCAGTCTTTCATGAACACAGGTGACTTGAAGAATTACGCTTTATAAAAAAATAGATAAAAATTTATATCTTTAAAGAAGAAAATAGTGATTAAAAGCTCATAAAAGACATTGAAGTTTAACTGGGACTTGGAATGTCCAAAAAAGATGGGAGAAAATTTCTATTATAACGCATATGTTTTTCATTGCTAATGATTTTTAAGAGTCTATAAAAAGTTTATTTTAGGCTGAGATCCAATCATTATTTTATTTTTTAACAATTACGAGGAAATTGAAATTAGGAAAAATTATTTTCTGTATTATTTCTCTTATAGACAAAAATGGTCTATATAATTTATTACTTGTGGGACTATTCTTAAATAAGTATTTGTGCTTTGGAAATACTGGGAAAGAGTCTGTTATTTTCTTTTACATGCATTTCCATGTGTCTGATATTAGTCTGAAGAGTGAAATGAGATCTGATGGCTTCAGAGAGGTATGGCTATGAATGTGGACCAAGTGATGCACAGCAAGGTGAGTGTTTTAGGGTTGCAAGAATGTCAGGACTGAGAGTCACTAATAAACTTTACTTACGGAATTCCAGCATCGAGAAAACTCCCAATTTTTTCCCCTGCCTATTGATTCTGAAATGACTCCACACGGCCATTTTTAGTAATTGATAGTGCTTCATGCTGGGTTTGGTACCATTTCTTACAGCCCTCTCTCCAGCCCTCTTCTCCCCTCATACAAAATAAGCAGTGCTATGTTTTGACAAGAAGCATGTTAACAGCTAACTTTTTTTTTAAGAGAGAAGGACTATGAGAGATAGATAGAGAATTAATTTTTATTGAGATTTTCACATGGCTATCGTTGCTCTGACACTTAGTTGTATATGTGCATGCTGGGGTTTGAACCCATGTACTTGTGCATGCTGGTCAAGCACCGTAACTGCAGAGCCACCGCTCCAGTCCCAACATCTAACTCTTTAAACCATCTCAGGAGATTCAGTTGCTTAAGCTAACTGGTGTCCTGGCAGAAGAATCTGTTCATCTAATCACTCAGAGATTCAGAACTTGAAGTCTCATCTCAATAAATGCTTCTATTCCAGGCAAAATGGTATGGAGAGTTAAGGATGAGACATAAGTTTTCTGGAAGTGACATATCTACTTTCATTCATAATGAAATTGGCAAATGCAATTCACATTGTATACCTAACTTCAAAAGGGCATGAAGAAGCAGAACGAGGTGAACAGTCATTACCCCTATCAGGCCTCACTAGAAATCCGAGCACAGACTCACTGCATTCTGAATCCGTAAGCCTGGCCTGAAATACTTGCTTTGTGTTGTGCCTTCTGTGAAGGAGAAAGAAGAGTGAGTGAGAGTTCTCGTCTGTCTTCCCCTCATTTTTCTTTTATCCCCCTCCTGAGTAGCAAACACCAGTGTATTAATCTGAACACAGTCAAGGTACAGTTAAAAAACAAATGGGTCCTATATCAGTCTTCCCTGGAAAAAGCAAACAAGTTAAAATTGTTGCCTTTAAGCCCAACCCTTTTAGTCTGCTCAAGTTGCTATAACAAAATAGGACAGTTGGGAAAATTCTGAACAGTAGAAATTTATTTATCTCAGTTCCAGAAGCCAAAAACATCCAAGATTAAGGCAACAGCCACAGTCGATTCATTGGCTGATGGGGGCACATTTCTTGCAGTATCTTTACGTAACAGAAAAAGCAGGTCCAAAGTGATGGATGATATGCTCTCATGTTGCAGAAGATAGAGAAGGAGCTGCTCTTCTCCTGGAGCACTTCCAGGAAAGCACCAATCCCATCCACAAAGGCACAGCCCTAGTCACCCAGTCATCTTCTAAGGGCCCCACCCAACATCAAAATTTCAGTGGTGATTAAGTTTTACATGTCACTTGTTTCCTTGACTTGTCTTGACTTTCTGCAGATTCCTGCTACTATTCGAAAGAGAACTGATTTGGGGATCATTTGTTTGAAGTAGGGAATAAAGTACCGAAATCAATGCAAAAAAGTGAAGTATATCAGTCCTTGTTTGATGCAGAGGGTACTTTTATTTTAATATGGACACAGTTTTTACCTTGAAGCAAATGTACTCCTCAAAAGATGACTTAAATATGTCTAGACCTATTCATTGCACAAAAGGTAATTGCACGTTCTGAAGTGACTTAGGGGACTTTCAAAAATGAAAGGAATATAAGTAATTCCTACATTTGTTACCTTTCAAAAGTAGAGACAAGCAAGCATTAGTAACAAATGATGCATTTTAGAAAAAAAGAACTATATACTGTCAACACAGATGGGAGAAGAGTCACTCTAATTGGGGGATGAGGAAAGAGATGAGGAGATGCCTGTTCATAAATCTTGTATTATCTATCAGGATTCTCAGATTTCTACCACAGGTTCCTCTGGCATTGTCTCCAGCCCCACATAAGGCAGTGTCTCTTGTAGCCTATGTCAACAGGGAGAGCACAGTACTTGCTTGATAGCCAACAGTTTTCTTTCAGTTTTTCTGGGTGTGGTGGTTCATGCCTGTAATTCCAGCTACTCAGGAGGCTGAGACATGAGGATCATACATTTGAGGCCAGCATCAACAGCTCAGGGAGACCCTGTCTCAAAATTAAAAAAAAAAAAAAGAAATACAAAGGGCTGAGTATGTAGCTCAGTGGTCAAGTACCCCTGGGTTCAATCCGCAGTAAAAATAAGCCCCCAAACAAAACACACATATCAAAACAGCAGCAACAGCAACAGAAAGAGTTGGATGAAATTCCCCCTTCCTGGTTTTTTCTTTGAAATACTTTACACATCGTTGGTATCATTCGTGTTTTAAATATTTCTCAGGATTTGCTAGTGGAAATGCTGCAGCCTAGGCTTCTCATTTTTTCTTTTTGGTACTGCGTCAACATAGGGCTGTTTATGTTTACACCACAGTCCTCTCAAGTTAGTTTCAATAATTTGTGTTTTTACAGTATTTGTCCATTTGTTCCAAATATTTGAATATATTGACAAAAGTATATCAGATTTTCTTAATTTCTTCAAATGTTTTCAGGATCTCAAATGGTGCCCACACCTGTGGGGTGTGTGTGTGTGTGTGTGTGTGTGTGTGTGTGTTACTAGGAAATGCACCGAAGGATGTGTTCCCACTGAGCCGTATCCCCAGCCCCACCTCCCCTCTTATTTTGAGACAGTGTCTTACTAAGTTGCTTAGGTCCTCACTAAGTATTTGAGGCTGGCCTAGACCTTGGCGTCCTCCTGCTGCAGCTTCTGATTGGCTGAGATTACAGTGTGTGCCACCACGCCCAGCTGGTGCCCTATCTTTAATAAGTACTATGTGCAAATGTGTGCCTTCCTTTGCTTCTTTCCCTCTTTATTATCAGAACTTTAAATGTATTAATTTATTACTATTTTGAAAAAAAATCATAAATCTCCCGCTGAACACCGCCATGCATGTATTTTGCTTTTTAGTTTTTACTGTCATTTGCTCATCTCCTGTCACAGCTGCCCGAGTGGTGTTGCCTCTGCCTCGCTGGTGGCCTGCATTAGCTCTTAGTTTCCCATTGCGACTCTAGTTCAGGCTCCTGACCCTAACAAATAAACACAATTTCAGGAGTTGAATCAACGAGGAATCAGCAACAAATATGACTTTAAACCATATAACCTCTTAGAAAATGATCCATTGTCTCTGTGCCTCAATTCAGCTCTATTTTCATGACAAATTATTGATCAGAAATGTCCTCAATTATGAAACACAGTTTCAGTGAATATAACTCAGCATCCTCTGACTGACCTATATATATGCCAGGTTCTAGATTTCCACTAAGACTCCTGTGACAGCAAATTAGATGGATGAGGATACTGGCACTTTCATGCATTTAAAAAGTCTAAGGATGTTAAGTTAATATTATTTTATAATAAACTAAGTACATTTAATTTTATTAGATATTGTTACATTTATCAATGTGACTATATTCTTTTTGTTCTAAAGCATGTGGATGTTGTAAAGGTGAACTTATTTTAAATATTTTTGCTTTGTAAATTTGACTATTTGTTCTTGTACCTAAGACTATTTTTTTCATGTTCAGACTAAATTTTATTTATTTATTTATTTGTTTACTGGTGCTTCGTAGTCTTACAGAGTGAAGGGGTTTGTTATTACACATTCGCACATGCACACGATATGACAATGCAATTTGAACCTGACCGTTGCCCAGGATTTCCCCCAAAATGCTCACCCCACCCCCCACCCCTGGGCTCCCCTGGATTCCACCTGACTACAGCTATAAATATATACATATATATATAATATATATATATTATATATATATTATTTTTTGGCTTTTCTAGTTTTATAAGCCTTCATGAGTATTATTTAGCTTATTATTTATCTTTTTAGGGGCATAAGTATGCCACATAATATTTATAATTCCCATGTTCCCTCCCTGTCTTTCCTTCCTCACTCCTCTCCCCAAGTCTATTGGTAAGTGTTTACAAAGATTTGTAGAATTTTCCAGAATAGGTATGCAATTTAGTGCATTATTTAAAGCTATTTCCTCTCTCTAATCTCATTACTGAAATTCATATGTAACAGATATTTGTCAGTGTTATTTCAAATCTTTTTAAAATTATAAATACTTTTGATTAAAATAAAACACAGCACAGTTTAGGCATACTTGGAACTCGATGGTAATTCGTTGGCGTTCATTCACACTATCTTTATGAGCAGGAATCTGGAGTACACATTCGATATAACAGTATATGTGAAAAACACAGGAAAATGTCTACTATGTAAATTCATCATGTTTAAAAGAAAATGTATTTGATAAAGTCTGTTCTTATAAATGTGTAAAATTATGTAAGTAAAGTTCAGGGAACTCAGATACTAAGTTTTACATTTGAACCAACTCAGTGCTGAGCAGAGATAGTGCACAGATCAGTGTGGAGGCAGAGGGATAGATAGATTCTAGAGGCCACAGAATTGGGTAAATATGTTGTTTGCCCAGACCCAGATATCCTATATCACATCAGGCATAAAAGGGAAACTCATTCTGAGTATTGTGGAGAAATGGAAAAACAAGTTAAAGTGCAGCGTGTGTGTGCAGGGTGGGGAGAAGCTTAAGCAGATCAGAAGAGGCATCCAATGGGAGTATGCTAAACTTGAATGATAAACACAAACCAACCAACAGCATGGCAGGTACCCTCAGAATGTGTGCACCCTGCTTGACTGAGGACTAAGAACATTAAGGCAAAAAGGTTTTACCTCTAAGTGAAATAAAACATACTGAAATGTTTTAACTAAAATACAAAATAAAGCTTATTAGTTCACCCAAAGCACCCAGGGAACAGTTTTTGAGCATTCCCTAGGAGTTTTCATTTAGAGAGTCTGATAAGCAACATTTAAGAGTCATGGCTCCAACTGTAGCTGTCTGTGACTTGGTTTCTTGCTTATAACAGATGTCAAAGGGGACACCATCTAGCCATACCTTGGGCGTTCCTCCCTAGATAACTGTGAAGTAAATGATCTCTATCTGGTATAAGCAGCTACATGTTGTCTTTACATCTAAGGAAAGGTAAATAGAAGCCGGAGTTTGTGAGTTACTTTTTTTGCTTAGGCATTAAACGTTTTTGTTCTGTAAAAGCAATCCATCTAAAATTGGCTTTTTCTTTTAAAATTGCCTCTAAACTTACAATAGGAACATCATAACACACCTAAGGTCACATAGTTATGTCCTTATTTTCAAGATTTTCCATATCATTTACAGAGCTTATATCTCTTCCTCATTTCTGATATATTTTTGAACCTAATGTGGTAACATTTTAAAAAGATAGTGAAAAATATAATTTTTTTGCAGCCAACATATCATAGGATCCTTTCATTTTTTGACAGTTTTGACAGATATTATTGATTTGGCCAGCAACTGCAGCTAACTAGAAGGGGACAATGTGACAGTTTTATGTAACAAAAGGCACAGTGTCATGTCAACTGAACTAAATGTTGTACAAAGTGACAGCAGGACAAAAAATCCTTTCAGACTTAATTTTCTGCTTCATTTTTTTTTTCTACCATCAATACATAAGGCAGTGCAGTAGGTGACACAAATTAGCAGGATGGAGCAAAAGGTCTATCCTTGCCTCTGTGGCTATACTTGACTCCTTCCACCTCAGAGTGGCAATTATTTTTAAGGTGAATGAACAAGAAGAGCAGCTTATAGTAATCAACCTACCCCTATAGGAGAAAATATATCCCTTATCAAGATGCTTTATATATTTCACCTAGGTGGCTTTTGGGGAAAGATGAAAGGAAAAAGTCCCCATCTGCTAGGTCATGCCTACAAGACACATTCTGTCAAGCCTTAAAAGCAACAACAGCTTTGCCTGTGGGATACCTATAATTACTATGCGGAGCAGCCAGTGCCCGCTGCAGTTCATTGTTCTGCTAACACAAGACCGAACGAGAACAGTGGCTCCAGGCTGTGAGTGGATAAAGTGCAACTTTTCGATTTTGCTCTTCTAAGGATCCTGCATTGTGTGGAGTCCTTGAGTGACGTCTTTGGCCTTCCTTGGGGCTCAGCAGATTGAATCAGTCATGCTGAGTTAAACAATGAGTGGAGGACATAACCTTAGCAGCGCCTGTCATTTTTTCCCCCTAATTCAATCTACATTTAATCAATGAAAGTAATTTCTTGTTTGTTTAAGTCTAATATCCAATGGATCTTGAGGACTCTGAAGTAGCACACCTTCACCTTGGCCTTACCTACCTTTTGAACTTCAACCACTACATCAGAATTGGGATTTGCAAAAGTGGTGGCAGCAAAGGATCTTGCCGGTTATTTTTTCTGTAATTTCACTGATTTGTACTTTTAAAGAAGCTTAGGAAATAAAGTTAGCGAAATGATGAGGTATAGAAAATACTTTAAATAGGGAAAAACAACAGCGAGAAAGCAAAGTTTGAATCCTAGAATATTGATGTAGACAGCAAACGAAAAAAAAATATGTAGGGGAAAGGACTTTTTTAGTCGAGCTATCCCAGTTCACTTTGTGCCAATAGTTGAACGGCTGACTTTCAACCTATTGCCTTTATTAAGAATAGTCAGTAGTAGCTTATTCAAGTTTAAGGTCTTTATTGATCGGTGTAGCTAGTCTTAATCAAAATCTGTCTTCCTTTCCACTCATAGTGATTAAATAAGTCTGAGAGAGCTTGACACTGTGTCTGACTGTTTATAAGTTTATAGAAAAGTGCTGATCTAAACGTTTCGTTACCTGTCAATTGTCACGTTGAGAAAACAAACTGGGAGATAGTTTGGAGGAAATGGATTTCCTTGAACATACACAATTAATTAAATGTCATGATAAAGAAGAAAGGTTACCATAATGTTAAAATAGAGAAAATGTTTTGTTTTGTTTCTCAGTATTATTTTGCTGAAATGTCAGAGAGGATAGAAAATATCTACATAAAAATGCAAGAGAAAATCAACTAGGTGGGGCAAATGTTGGAATAAAGACTAATTGAAATAGATTTGGAATACTTTGGCACTAAGGATTTCTTTTTAAAAGAGCTGTATGTAAGAAAATATAAACCCTGCAATAAAAATGTAGATTTGGTACATTTTTTAAACATTCAAATTAAACTAAAACTTTACTTTTAAAATAGCCTTGGAAAAATCCAGATTGTTGAAAACTTGCATTAAATTTTAAAAGTAATTTCAACATATGATTTTCCATTGCTACTCCATGAATCTACAGGTGATTATCTAAAATAATCAAAAAATCTTTGGGAATAGTTGGATTTTTAAAAGTTGCATAAAAATTGGCTAAACATTTTATCAGTATCTGTTACCTAAATAATTAAAGAACAAATTTATCTGAGCAGTAAGATATGAGTATTTGGCGTTTCTTCATCCTCTGCTCTTTCATTTGACATTCACTGACCTCCTAATGATAAGTTAAGAGAAGGCGCCTGATCTTGAGTCCACAGTCTACTTGAACTGTGTTTCTGTGCCTTATCATTCAATGATAAAAATCTTACCATCATAAAAATGCTTCAAAAGGGTTGGCTAAATTGTCTTAAATGTCAAAAGCTGAATGAAGTACTTCACACACCAAGGCTCTTGGGAAGGTCCATGTACAAATACTTATTGTTTGGAATTCAAGTTCTTTCTCTATCCAAGGGTCTCCCTACCTGTTACAGGCCCCTAGGACTAAATTGAAGTATAAGCTAAGACAAGATGTATTTGAAAATTAAAATAATAGAGTTCTAGTGAAGATTGCTAGTAGGGCATTTGCCCAGCATCAATAAGGCCCTACTGGTTCAATCCCTAGAACTGCAAAAAAGAAAAAAAAATTAAAACAGAAAGTCTAAGACCATATATGAAGTTCACTGGAAAAGCCAGAGGAATGATTCAGAACTATAGTAAAGTAAGATAGCCATGTCTAACATGAGACAAACTTTCTAAAATTGGGGTATACGAGGAACAGACAAACTTTCTAAAATTGGGGTATAGGAGGAACAGCAAGGCAGGTAAGAATTTTGATATGGGATATGGGGCAGTTGTTGAAGACATGTACAGCACAAAATTTGATTTTATCTGCCAGTCTGGGAAAGGAAACTATTAAATTCCATCTAAACATTTATAGGGGTTAACAGTTCTGGCAGACTTCATTCAAACCTCTCTGTTCCTTCTCTGGTAGATTCTTGACTTCTCACAGAGATTTTCTGTTCTTAGCAGTGAATCCTGCTACAGAATTTTAAGAAAAGAACAATTTCATCACATTTTCTAAAACTGATCATGAATTGATAAGGTTTTGGTTTCTGTCATACCTCAGCTCTCTAGTGGTCATTTATAAGTCTGTGTACACTGTAAAGGTTTTTTTTTTTTTTGCTACTTCACTGGCCATTAAATGCCTGCAATTTTTCTTTGCAGGTGTGGCTGTTTGCATCTGTGGACGTGGGCACATATGTCCCCT
Organism: Aplodontia rufa; assembly: GCA_004027875.1. Lineage (NCBI taxonomy): Eukaryota > Metazoa > Chordata > Mammalia > Rodentia > Aplodontiidae > Aplodontia > Aplodontia rufa. The sequence goes on along the minus strand of PVKS010029770.1, from coordinate 12,742 downwards.
ATGTTCAATGTTAAATGTGACTATATCATAAGTAAGTACATTTTAGCAATGGATCTGATTAAATCTTCTGCATTGATGTTTAATCAAAAATATTCAAATTAATTGAAATTGGGCTTATGTATCTCCTTTGAAAAGGTGCGTCATGGGGCCTGAGTGGTGGCGCAGTGGTTACTGCACTTGTCTGGCTTACATGAGGACCTGAGTTGAGTTCAAACCCCAGTACCAGGTGCTCAACAAAGTCTCAGAGCAATGAAAGCCATTTGAAAAACTAAATAAATTTGATTCTCTCTTTCTCTCTCACTGTCCCTCTCTCTTAAAAAAAAAAAAAAGCATCATTTTTTGGTTAAAACCTGTCTTTTGGAAGTGACTCTTCTCTTATCCAGTAGTTCACAATTAATAATGATAACTGAAAATAATAACTAGGTACTTAATACTGATTACATCTTATTTTGTGTGTTGCATTCTTTTTAGTTATCTAAGGACCATGTGTCTGATACTTTGAGCTGTTCTGGAGGCAAAGTGAAAGATGCCATCGCATAGATTGCTAATAGTTTACACAGACAGATCATGAGCAAGTGGGAGCTTTAACTCCTCAGCAGGAAGCTTTGCTGGTTATCTGAGTGGATCTAATTGAAAGATGAACCCCTTCTGCCACCTTGGTTACCTGAACCAATCAGCATTGCCTTGCTCACCTATCCAGACCACTTCACTGTGGAAATGAGGATGGCTTCATCAATGGAGTAGGTCCTTGACCCCAGGGGGGAGCGTTTTACCTTATTTCAGAAAGGCTGTTGCTTGACCCTAGTTTCTTCCAAGAGCCAACCAGCAACAGGGAGTTTTTGAACTAATCAAAGAATACTCTAAGTGCAGAGTATAAGAATCTGGGGACTATATTCAATGGTAAAGATAAAATTACATAAGAAATTCATTAGACAAAAGAATATATTAATTTTTGCCATTAGTAATACATTGCATCTTTTGAGAATTCTCTTTGGAGATAGAGAAAGAGTGAGAAGTTTGAAGCATTTTCTATTTGTATCCAAATTTGAAACAAACTTCTCCTATTTCTTCATTCATTTATTTGATCCCTTAATATTGACCAGGCAGTAATTATCAAGCACTTCACTTGCTGATAGAAATGCAATACTAAATTGTAGCATTTCATCTGTGAATTTTGGTAGTCCCCTAAAAATACCATGATTTTTTTTTCCTTTAAGAATATGAACCATTGGCACTGGTACAATGTAAATATTTAAAATAAAACAGATGAAAAAGAAAATATCTCTAAATCTTAACACAGTGTTTGGAGGAACATTATACCAGACTTTTATACCGATGTATGTGTGTGTGTGTGTGTGTGTGTGTGTATACGTGTGTGTGTATATGCTCAAGATGCATTTATAGGTATGAAAGTATAGAGGCATAGATCAGAATTTTTTTTATAGACAGATTTTGCAAATAATTTCCTACCTGGTGTGTTAAGGTTTTCATGTAAATTCCTATTTAACGTGCAGCATCTACATCATATAAAAATATGCATAGATACACACATATATATAAACATTTATTCTTGTAGATTCTTTGCATAGCTGTCTCATATTTTTAGAATAAGTGTCCAGAAATAAAATATCTGTGCAACAATAAAACTTCATTTTCAATTACTCTAGTATTCCCCAATTTCCACTAGAAGCAGCCAGTTTTGTTATTATATATTTCTCCATATGTTTACAAGCAATGTTTATGATTTGTCAATTAAACCTTGCAATAATACATCATCAAATAAAACACAAAAATAGCTTCCATCTTAGGACTCACATTTTAATAGATGAAGAGAGAATAAAAATAACTACATTAATTACAAAGTACAATATAGTATTAAATAATAAAATGAAGGGACTGGAGCTGTGGCTCAGCAGTTACGGCGCTTACCTGGCATGTGCAAGTCTGCAAGTTCAAATCCCAGCACATGTACACAACAAAGTCTCACAGCAATGAAAGCCATGTGAAAAATCTAAATAAAAATTGATTTTCTCTGTCTCTCTCTCTCTCTCACTGTCCCCTCTTTCTTAAAAAAAAATAATAAAATGAAGATGAGGAATGTAGGTTTGGAAGTATTAAAGAAATATTTGTGTTTCCCCCTAAATGGAAGGTCCCAATAACAGTCTATTAAACAATATATTGATATCACTGATTATTGATTCTCACTTCATCTCCTATTAAATTTTTGTAACCCTTGTATCTATTTTTATTGATCTTTGCCAATTGCAGTGCTATTTTTTCAAAAAACACTGTACAGATGGTAATAAAAACATAAATTCTTCTATTTAAAAATTATTAATAATTTTGTATTTTAAAAAATCTGAATGCTACTTTGTATTTAATATAATATAAATATGTATCAACAAACTAACCAAATCTCTTTTGGGAATTTTGAACAGGTTAGTCTATGCTTCCATGCTAACTTATGTATACAAGCATTTTTGCTATGCTGAGCTGTACAATAGACTAAAATCTTCATACATTATTGGGTTTGTAACAGTCAACATGAAACCCAGTTTTGGATGCATGGCTGCCATATGCACTCACTGCTGACTTCTTTTAGTATGTCAGTCAACATCCTGGATAAAGAATGAAATAAGAATGAAATTGATGTAATTTAGTCTAAAACCAAATCAAAACCTGTAGCATCAAAGTAAATCAAAAAGCAGTTCTCCAGAAGAAAAAAAAAAGAAAACAAATCTATTAAAGTAGATAAGCTTGGTTGGCCCAAACAAAAACAAAAAGTAAACAACAGTAGTAATTGTATAAATATAAGTACATACAGTTACGTTTGCAAACACACACAAGCCTATGATAGCAGATAAGATACAATGCTATAAATATAATAATGTATAGAAAACTCAGATTATTTAGAAAATTTCCTAAGGAAAACCCATCAATTCTGCTTCAAAGTATAATAATTTAAGGAAAAAAACACTGAAAATTGAATCTACTTTTAAAAACTAAGCTTAAAATATGCTGCAGCTCAAATGACTTTACAAATGAGTTTCAATAAAATATTCAACCCAATATTTCAATCTTATGGAATCTTCTTTTTGAAAAGAAAGCATTAAGTACACATTGTATGTTTTCAGAATGATTACAATCATGATTTCAAAATACTCAAGATATAGATATAATTGAGAATTGAAACTTTTTAAAGCCAATATCTTATAAAAATGGTTTTAAAACTTTAAACCTCCTAATTAATATTTTTAAAAATAGAGAATTTTTAAAGCTCATTTATAGTGATAAAAAATAGATTTTCCCAGTATATAAAGTTTGAAGTTAGAAAATATTTTAATATAATTCAAGACATACAAAAATATACTATTCTCGCAGTAAATGCAATAGATGTACACAAAATTATAGTCTCTAAGATTCAAAGAAAATTATCATGAAAGATTTCCCCACAAAAAGCTATAGAAAACAATGCTTAACTGTACATTATTAGCAATATTTTCTTTAATGTCAAGGAAGCTTTCTTTTAATTACTTCTAACTCTACCTGTCCCTTAGATTTTCCCTCAAAGAGCAGAAAGCTGAGAAAAAAGCAATTCGCAGAAAAATTGTGAAGGATAGTATAAACTCTCATGCTCATAATATGTATGATTGACTATGTAAAAAATTCAAGAACATACATGCAAAGAATGAAAGCTGAAATGAGACAAAGGACTTTTCATGATTAAAAAATTAATTTAAAAATGATATCTATTTTATATACTGAAGTAAGCAATATAATTTGAAAAATACATCATGCCCAATAATAAGTAACACACATTCAGAAGTATAGTGAAAGACATTTAATAATTTAGGAGAAAAACATACAATTTCATTGAAATATTCAGGATTCAGTTAAATAGGATATAGGCCAGTGAACTAGAATGTAAATTTTTACAAATTGATCTATAAGGATATTAAAGATCTATCCAACAGAATGTTTTTGTTTAATTGGTTTTGGTCTCTAGAAATAAACTTGCCCCTTCTCCTTGCAAAATAGCATAAAACCTAGCTTAGCTTAAGACATAATAGGGAATGAATATTCTTTTCAATAAATGATGATGGTCCAAAATTTATGTAGAACTCAAAAAACTTAATAACAAAAACACAAACGATCCAATCAACAAATGGGCCAGAGAGCTAAAAAGAAACCTCAATAGAGGACATTGAGCAAGTCAATGAACACATGAGAAAGTGTTCTAAATCAGGAGCAATCAGAGAAATGCAAATCACTCCAGTCAGACTGGCAGAGATGAAGAAGATGAAGAATAACAAATGCTGGAGGGTTTGTGTGGAGATAGGAACACTAGCACACTGTTGGTGGAAATGCAGACTGGTCCAGCTGCTCTGGAAAGCAGTGTGGAGACTCCTCAAAAAATTAGGGTTGGATCCGCCATACAATCTGGCTATCCCTATTCTGGAATTTTTTCCCAGAGGAGTTAGAATCAGCACATTACAGTGACACAGCAATATCCATGTTCATAGCAGCTCAATTTACAATAGCTAAATTATGGAACCAACTCAGAGGCCCCTCACTGGATGAATGGATCCAAAAACTCTGGTGTATATATACACACACATACACATATACACACACACAATGGAGTTGTACTCAGCTATTAGAAACAATGATATTGCATCTATTGAAGGTAAATGGATGGCACTGGAAGAAATCATGCTGAGCGAAGTTAGTCAAACACAGAGAGTCAAGGGCTGAATGGTATCCCTCATTTGTGGAGGCTGGACCTAAACCCAGGTTCAGGAGTAAAGTAGACAAACTCATGTTTTAGATTCATAGAACAAAAATGCAAATTGTTAATGTTTATGTGACACAGATATTTGAACAAGCTATGCTGCATACCTGTACAAAAACGTAAATGTTTAATCCCATTGTCAAAAATTTTGAAGAATAACCAAGTATAAAAGAAAGGGAGGAGAAGGGGAAATGTTGGAACTAAGATAAAGCAAGGTACATGCCAAGCAGTTATGTCACCGTATATACTACAGCCATATATATAATAAAATGTTCTTCATAGGTATAAGAAGCATGTCACTGTATTTGGGTTTTTTAGGAACAATATAGGACCCAGAAGAAAGCAAAGGATCAGGGGACAGGAGGAGGGACGAAGAGGGATGTGGGGGGGATACTGAACAATTTATATTGCTGAATTGAGTGCATTTAGGAATATGTGACAACTAATCCCAACATAATGTAAAACTATAATGCACTAATAAAAATAAATTTAAAAAATGATGATAGGAAACTAGATTTCCACATATGAAAGAATGAAGCAGGACTTTTTCTTATACCATAGACAAAAATCAATTCAAACCATGTAAAATATCTGAGTATAAGACCAGAAGCTATTGAACTTATAGCAGAAAATATAGGTGAAAACCTCCTGGTCATTGACCGTGGCAATGATTACTTTTTTTAAAGAGAGAGGGACAGTGAGAGAAAACAGAGAAAAAGAGAGAATCAATTTTATTTAGTTTTTCATGTGGCCTTCATTCCTTTGAAACCTCGCTGTGTACGTGGTGCTGGGGTTTGAACTCTCTCGTACTTGTGCATGCCGGGCAAGCACCGTAACCACTGAGCTACCGCTCCAGCCGCACTTTTCAATATCACACAAGAAGCTTAGTTCTCATAAGTAAAAATTTAAAAATGTGACTACATTAAAATCCTATCTAAGGGGCTGGAGCAGTGACTTAGCGGTTATAGTGCTTGCCCGGCATGTGTGAGTACACGAGTTCAAACCCCAGCACCCACGTACACAACTAAGTGTCAGAGCAAGGAAAGCCATGTGAAAAACTCAATAAGAAATTATTCTCTCTCTCCCTCTCTCTCTCTCTCTCCGTCCTCTTTTAAAAAAATCTTATCTAAAATTTAAAATTTATTAAATAATTAACAGTACATTGCATACTTCATAGGAAAGGATTGGTGAACTTGAAGACATTTGAAAAGAGATGCAAACTGAACCAAGATAAAAAGAATACAATAAAATGTAATAGAACATCTTTATCTGGTATAATAACATAACAGAGTTGCAGGTGGAGGAAAGGTAATAATGAAGCAGAAAGAGTCAAGAAAATGTGTTTTAATGTTTTTATGAATTATTTTAAAAGTAGCAATGCGGAATTTCAAAAAAAGAAATGAATGAGATAAGTCGATATCTAGACACATCATAGAAAAGGGATTAAAATCATACATAGAGGGCTGGGGTTGTTATAATAATATTAGACATAAAAGTGTCTTTAAAAGAAAAGAACATGACAGGAGGTGAAAAAGGACAGCTTGATATGACAAAGGGTCAGTCCATTAGCAAAGCATCACAATTACATATACACCAACAATGGAACCCAATGCACCTGTAATAAAGAATAGAAAAGTAGACATTTTGCCAATAGCAGTTAGATACTCAACACTCGGCCTTCAATATGAGTTGAACAATTATGTAGCATATCTACAAGGATATAAAAGTCTTGAACAATAGTATAAAAATAACAGGCCCAGAAGATGTCTGTGAAATACTTTATCAACAATAGCAAAACACACAATATTCTGCAATACACATGTAACATTCCTGAGAATAAATCAGTCAAGTACATATTACAAATGTAAGTACACAGATGCTTTGTGCAGCCAAGGGAACCAGGAAGAAGAAAAAAGACGACCTATAGAATGGTAGAAAATATTTTCAAATCTTCTATTCAGTAAATATATATATATCTATGATACATATCAAAGTTTTATGATTCAATCATAAAAAAGATCTATTCAATCTTAAATTGAATAGATATTTCTGCATAGAGTATATAAAAGGTCTATAAACACTGAAAAGGTTGCTTTTTACCCTTTGTCACTAGGGAAATACAAGCGCAATCACAAAATACCACATTACATCAACCAGAGTGACTACGACAAAATAATAAAAATGGAAGTGTTGGTGAGGCTGTGGAGAAATTGGAACCCACATACACTGCCAGTGTGATGGTAAAACAGAACAATCACTTTTTAAAATAATTGGGCGTTTCCTGAGAAACAAAGACAGAATTATTAAACAACCCAATAATACCACTAATAGGTAGCCACCAAAAGAAACTGAAGACTATATCTGGAAAACTACATGCACATGAATGTTTATAGCATTGTTATTCACGACAACCAAATTGTGGAAATGACACTTGTGTCCACCAACTGATAAATGGATAGACAAAATCTGTTAAACCCATACAAGGGATGATTATTGAACCACAAAGAGGAATGAAGCTTATACAAAAAACTACAAATTGAATGAATTTTGAAAATATTACCTAATGTAAAAAAAGCTAGTCACTAAAGGCTACATATTGTATGTTTCCATTTTTTGTATAAAATATACAGAAAAAAACAGATCTAAAGAGGCAGAAAATACATTAGTACTTGTGGGATTGGGGTTAAATATGAGTTACTGCTAATAGATACAAGGTTCTTTTGGGGATGATAAAATATTTTGGAGTTTGATAGAGGTGATAGTTGCCTGATACTATGAATATACTAGAAATGATTAAATTATACATTTTAATTAGTTTCATAATATAATAGTTATATATCATTTTAAACTTAAAAAAATCATAGAGGAAACAATCCATAAACTGTCAAGATAAAAGATAAAGAGGTACATAAATACTCAACATATAAGGGTTACATATAATGCTGACATATAATCATATCTATATATGCTTTATATAATGAGTATGTTGATATGTAATCAATAAAATTTGATTTTAAAAATGATCAATGCTTTTGTCTATGAGCATTTTCAGCTTCCCAACAAAATGGAGAGGAAGAGAGAAAGATATTCCATGTACCCCCTTACCCTGCACATGCAGAGTCTCCCCCATTATCAACATCTCGCATCAGAGTGATTATTTGCTACAACTAATGAGGTTATATTGAGACATCATTATCTCCCAGAGCCAATAATTACATATGTGTTTACTCTTTGGTGGTATCCTTTTTATGAGTTTGAACAAACTGTATAATGACATGCATCCACCACTGTAGTATCATACAGAGCAGTATCACTGCCCTCAAATGTTCTGTGTTTCATCTATTCATCCTTTCCACACCTATGATTTTTTCAAATTGTTTCCACAGTCTTGCCTTTTCCAGAATTTTATGTGGGCATTTCAGACCAACTTCTTTCAGTTTGCCATATACATTTAAGGTTACTCCTTATCTTTCACGGATTGATAATTTCATTTTTTTTTTGGGTGCTGAATTAGTTTCCATTGTCTAGACATTTGTGGCACATATCACAGCTGCTGATTTATCTATTTACCTCCTGAAGGACATCTTGGTTGTTTTCAATCGTGGGCAAATATGAATAAAACTGCTATAAACATCTCTATGTGTGTTTGGGTGAACATAATTTCTCGGCTCTTTAGGTAAATACCAAGCAGCAGGATTGTTTGATGCTATAGTTAAAATATGTTTAGTCTTAAAAGAAACTTTCAGACTGTATTCCAAGTGCTATAATCTTTCATCCCTATCAACAGTGATAAAAGGTCCTGCTGTTGCATGTTTTAGCTGCATTTGTTATGCAGCTCACACAGTGTTCTGGGTTAGAAGTCCAGCAAATAAACTTTATGTATTCATCTGAAAAAATGTGTACACATTCCATACAAGGAAAACTGAAAAACTCTGATTTAAAAATGAAAGAACTAAATAATGGAGAGAGAGTCCATGATTACACAAATGAAGACTCAATATTGTCAAGATTATGATTGTTCCAATCTTGATCTATAGAGTCAATGTAATTCCTATTAAACTACCCCAAATTCTTTTTTATAAACCAATTGTTAAGTTTATACAGAGGAAAACAATCTGCAGAAGAGCCAACTCTATCTCTAACAAAGTCAGAAGACTGACCCTGCTTGAGCATGAGACTTACTATACAACTACAGTCATGAAAGCTTGCGTTCTTGGTGAAGGAACAAATAGATCAACAAAACAGAACAGAGAGCTCAGAATATTCAAATAAAAGTAGTCAATGTGTTTTTGACAAACGAGGACAGGCAATACAAGAAGGAAAAGAGTCTTTTCAACAAATGCTGCTAGAAAAACTGAATAAGCATGTTTGGGGAATATTAATCTAGGCAGAAACTTTACATCTTTTACAAAAATAGCTTTAAATTATTTAAAACTAAACCTATAAAAATCCTAAGAGATAACCTAGGAGGAAAATGATATGGCCATGGCTTTAAAAACTTTTTTTATATAACACCAAAGTTTTGCAACTTTCCTTGTTTGCAATGTGTACATATTTTCTTGGATAAATAAATAAAGATTTTATTAGCTGGGCTTCTAATGTAAATGGTGTTGTGCTTTCATTTTGAAATTACTTTTTATTGCTGGAATGTAGGAAAGTATATATTACTCTTATATTCTACAACCTTTTCATAACTTATTAGTTCCAGTTTTTTAAATTCTTAATGATTTTCTACATTGACCATTATGCCATTTGTGAGGAAAGAGAGTTTTATTTTGCCCTTACGAAACCGTTTACCTTTTATCTCCTTTTCTTGTCTTATTATCTTAGCTAGGTCTTCAAGTATGATATTGAAGAAAGAAAGAGAACATCTTTGCCTCATTTCTAATCTCAGGAAAGTTTCTGTTTATTTCCTTTAAGTGTGGTGTTAGATGTAGTTTTTCATAAATATTATTTATCAAATTGAAGTCTGGCTGTGCAATGCTAAGTGATTTTCAGATGAATTATGTTAACTACAGAATAAAGTATTTAAAATGATGAAATTATAAAAACCTTTCATAATTTATGGCATATCCCTTCAGTGGAATTCTATATTGCTCTAAACCAACTGAAGCATGGCTATACATAACAACCAGGATATTTGAATAAGTATTCAAAATTCTAAAAAAAGTCATTATTTTTTATTATTATATTGTTATAATAGTAATTTTACAGGTGTATATATAATTTTTCAGAAAATTATGATTTTTGTCAGATCTATTAATCTTATCGTAGCTGATCTTCATATTCTCATTTCACTGTAATTATTCAAAAAACCTGTTTTAACCTCCTACTCAGTAATTTTAATAAATGTAATTTCAACACTGCTCTGATTTCCAACCAATAGACTTTGCGTTTACTCTTTGGAGGAAGTTGTAAAAATAAATGTAAGTATGGAATGTATAAATCACATTTTCACATTTTTTTAAGGACATAGAAATAGAGTTAACTAAGAAAACACATGAATCGTTCTTGTATATTCAAGGTCAGACTGTACAATCCAGTGTTTTCCAAAATGTAATACTCCTTGATTGTCACAAAATCTTTTTACTTCCTAGACTTAAAAGTCATCTCAATTACATGTGCTGAATTTGAAAATGTACATTCCCATTTTTCTATCTTTTTCATGGTTACTATATAACCCTCCTGGTTGAGAAAGGCATACATTATAAGGGTTACATAATTTATAAGTGTGCAACCGCTGGAGAAGCCATTATATTCCTTTAATTTTCATGTATGTGTGGTAATACATTACAAAACACCACGCAGTAAACACACATTTCAAATCCCTTCTTCAGATTTGAGATGACAGTGAGCAGATACATTAGCAAGAAAATTATTTCCCTACGAAAGATTCTGTGTGAATCTATTCCATTCAGATTAAAGTTGTAGCACTCTCAATTTTTAGTGATAATTTGAAATTCTTCAATTTAGGAAATAGACCTTTAGAAATCAAAATATTAGTGAAAAAAGAAGCATTAAATGGTCTTTTAAATTTTAACAGGTTGGAAACCTCTTAATCAGCTCTAGATGTCAAAAAATACATCAACATGTAAGGGAAAGCATATCATTCATACTGGAACGTAATATAAAACCTATTGCACAAACCCTTGTCTCAAATTAAGAGTGGTCCACATTACAAATGTTGAGATGCAAAGTGGCATTTAACTTTATGAAACTTTTAAGCCTTCTCAGTTATTAAAGTTGAAATTGTTCAAAGAGAAAAATATCACCTGTGGAATTGTTTGTCACTAAGATTAAAAATGTTTTGCTTTTTAGAAACTTGTATACAAAATAAAAGCCTCCATTTCTGTAATAAGTGATAAAAAAACACTTTACTAGTGAATTCTTCTTTAAATTGAGACATAATAATTATCTAATTTATGGGATATAGGGTGAAGTTTCAATATATGTATACCTTGTGTAATGATCAAATTTGGTTGATTATTATCTATCACCTCAAATATTTGTTGTTGTGGTAAAGCATTCAGAATCTTCTTGGGATGGGGATGCAGCTAGATGGTACAGAACTTGACTTGCATCTGTGAGGTCCTGTATTTCATACTCAGTCTCATATAATTATTACTGACCATAGTCACTCAATTCTGCAATAGAACCCCAGAACTTTCTACCTTCATGATACTTTCTGTTTAACAATAAATTGTACCCCTTGAGCAAACTCGCCCCATCCTGCCCCCTTACCTTCTCCAGCCTGTGGTAATCACTATTCTACTTTCTACTTCTATGAGTTCAACGTCTGCAGATTCCACATATAAATGAGAGCATGCACGATTTTTTTAGTGAATTATTAAAGACATGGGTTGTTTCATAACATTGCTTTCCAGTAATAATATTCTATTTTTCTCTGTAGCACTTTTCAATCAGAATGTGAAACTGCACTTTATTCACGCATCTTAAACACTCACCGCTTAGTGTTTACCTTCTGTTTCTACTTCTGAATTTATACTCAGTCAAGCATTTCAGAGACTAAGTATGAGCCAGTTATGAGAGGTTACTTATTTAAAGAAATTTAGTTCTAATCCAAAATCATACTCAAATGATCTATCCAAAATTTTAACAGTGAAAATTCATATTTAATTCATAATTTCCTTCCATTTCTTCATTTGTTCAACTCAACCATTCTTCAACCTGCACTTACTGTGCTTTCTTCAACATGCAAATCTGAATATATCACTTTGTCTCTGATATGCTTGTTCATTGTCCCGTTGATCCATTGACTTCTTAACAGGGGATGTGGGCCTCTTCAAGACTTCCTACTTCTCCTTTTTATTCTTGCCATGTAGAGCTAAGCTCTAACCATGATGAATTACTTACCCTTTCCTGAAATTACATGTATCTAATAGATTCTTTCTGGAAGTGATAAATACCTTCTGGAATATCTTCCTTTCTTCTCTTGATCTAACCTCTATTTGTGAAATCCTTCAATAACTCTGCCTTTGTTCCCTGAATTTGGCTTTGGATCTCTCATATAGCACTCATTCTCTATTTGTCAAATAGTTACTGAATAAATATTCAATACTACATGCACTCCAGTTACAGAAGAAAACAATAATAAGCCCTGCCATAAAGGATATTTCTATTCTTACATAAAGTCACAAGTGTATCTTTAATATTCTTATCCCATTATGTTCTAAATGTCTCTGTCTTTTTGCCCTCCAATAATAGATGGCAAGTTTGTCTTTTTTATTCTTACAGCATTTATCTCAGTAACTAGCACACAGGGTAACTCATAAATATTAGGAGTGAATAAATGGACACTGTCCACACAATGATATAATTTTGTAGAAGTATATATTTATTTTTCTTTATTATTTTATCTTTTATTTTTAGTGGCTCTTTCTAGTTATATATGACAATATAATTTATTTTAATAGAATTATAAAAGCATGG
>PVKS010029769.1:0-25037 GCA_004027875.1 Aplodontia rufa | reverse complement strand
TAGTGATTTAGAGCACTTTCTCATGTATTCATTGGCTTGATCAATGTCCTCTGGTGAGAAGTCACTATTTAGCTCTTTGGCCCATTTATCAATTGGGCTGTTGGTGTTTTTGTAGTTGACATTTTTGAGGATTTTATAGATTCTGGATATGAGACCCTTGTCTGAGGAATCATAGTCCATGATTCTCTCCATTTCTGTAAGAAACCTCTTGACTCTTTTGATTGTTTCCTTGGCAGTACAAAAGCTTTTTAGCTTTATGGCATCCCATTCACTGATTTTTGACTTTACTTCCTTCACTTTTGGAGACCTGTTGAGAAAGTCTTTGCCTACTCCCAAATGTTGAAGTGTTGGACCAAGTCTCAATGCCCCAATTAAAAGACACAGACTGGTTTAATACCAGTCTGTGTCTTTTAATTGGGGCATTGAGACTGTTCACATTCAAGGATAGAACAGATATGGGAGGCTGATTCACAGACTTTGTATCTATTACAGAGTTCTGAGTCATCTTGGAAGTCAATTTGTGTATAATATGATTATTGATTCACCCTTGTTTAAAGATTTAGGGTATCATTGACATTTTCTTCTGAAAGGAGAACATCCTTGAGAATTTTCTGTAGTGCAGGATTTGTGTTCATGTATCTTGCTAGCTTGAGTTTATCGTTGAAGTATTTAATTTCCCCATCACATTTGAAGCTGAGTTTTGCAGGGTATGTTATCTTTGGGTGGAAGTTGTTATTTTTCAACACTTGAAAGATATTGTTCCAAGCTCTTCTGGCCTTCATTGTTTGCTCTGAAAAATCCATAGTGATCCAAATTGGTTTGCCTCTGAATGTGATTTGGGGCTTTTCTCTAGCTGCTTTTAGAATTCTCTCTTTAATTTCTCTGTTATTCATTTTGTATATGATAATATGTCTTGGTGAGTTTCTCATCGGATTAGGCCTATTTGGTGTTCTATAATCATCTTGGATGTGATATTTCGGATCATTTGTAAGATGAGGGAAGTTTTCACTTAAAAGGTTCTTGATGCCTCTTGTTTGCTGTTCGGAGTTTTCCTCCAGACCAATGATTCTCAGATTATTACACCTCATCTCATCAAATATTATTTGGAAGTTCTGATTATGTAACATAAGTTGCTTTTCTTTTTTATCTTCTTTGAGTTCAACAATGTTTAGCCGATCTTCATTTTCTGATGTTCATTCTTCAAGGGCTGAAGTTCTATTTTCAGTAGAGTATACTCTGTTGTTGGTATCATCTAGTGAAGATTTGATTTGGTTAACCATGTTTTTCAATCCTGATAGCTCTGCTACATCTCTTTTCAGAATGTCTATTTCTTTGTATAGCTGATCTTTCATCTCATGGATTTGCTCCCTTATTTCCCTGTAGAAGTTGTCTCTCATCTCTTGAAATTGTTCTCTGATCTCTTTCCTTATTTCATCTCTCAAATCTTTGATTGAATTACTAATCATAATGTTGATACAATATCTTTGGTTTTCAGCTAGGGACCCAGCTATGGGGTCCTTGGGTGGAGAGTTGTTTCTCTTCATTTTCAGAATCAGAGAGTGTGTCTTATAGTTCAACCTTGTTACTCTTGCTGGAGTAATTGGAGTTTCTTATGGCTTTGCTTAGTTGTGATGGAGAGCTTTTTGGTCAAGACAGACCTAAAGATGCCAGACCAGTCTGCGAGATCTTGAGAGGCTATAGATGTACATACTAATCCGTTTCAACTAAAACATATGTGCTGATGACTAGCACCAATAGTAGCAATTTTCTTTGAGAGTGCTCTCACAATATATTATGATAGCAAGCAAGTGATCATTTTGATGAGTGTCTGTTTCTTCAAATAGTAGGATCGTGAGAATTATGAGGTGATTCTCAGGAGTGTTTCAGAGTCACTGCTTTTAGGGTGGTCGCCATCTTGAATCCTCTATCCAGTTTATGTCTTTTAATTGAAGAATTAAAATCTTTTACATTTAGTACTATTACTGAGACCTATGTATTACTTCCCATCACTTTATTTCCAATATTTGAATTATTAATAGTTCTCATTTGTTTCTCTATTCTTTTAATAAGATTTCTTTTCTTTCCCATATTCACTTGGTTATATTTATTTTCCTCTTCTGTTTGTGTGATTCCTTTAAGTACCATCTCTAATAGTGGATTAGCAGTGACGAATTCATTTAGTTCATGAATATCTTGGACAGTTTTAATTTCTTTGATTATTTACTTCTTCGATAGAGTTTTTTTGTATATAGCAATCTATGTGGTAGTTATTGTCTTTCAGAGCTTGAAATACGTGATTTGTATTCCTTTCTGGCCTTTAGATGTTCTTCTATGGAATCTGATATTATTCTGATGCCTTTAATTTTCTCTAATTGAGTCAGTACTTCTCTCTTGATGCATTTACAATGCTTTCTTTAAACTGAGCTTTCGGCATTTTAGATATAGTATATCTTGGGTCAATTATTTTCTGTCCTTTCAGTTCTAAATGCCTCAAGCACCAGCATATCCATATCTTTTCCAAGATTGGGGAAATTTTCTGTAATTATATCAGTAAATATGTTTTCTGTGCCATAGGTTTGTATGTCCCCTCCTCACTTAAGACATGTGAGTCTAATGTTGGCCTTTTAGTGTTGTCCCAGAGATCTTGCATATTCTGTCCACAGTTTCATTTCTTCTCTTTATTTTTCTTTATTACTATCTGAATTTTCTACTTCATGTGTCTTGTCTTTGAAGCCTGCTATTCTTCTGCTTGATTTCATTTATTAGTAAAATGCTTGACTGATTTTTTTGATTGATATAATTTTTCATTTCCTTGATTTCAGTTTGGTTCATTTTCAGAATTTCTACCTTTATTAAAATGCTTCTTTATATCTGGCATTTTTCGCATAATCATTCCTTAGTTCTTGTTATGATTTGGATGGAAGGTGTTCCCCAAAAGTTCATGTGAGACAATCCAGGTAGGCTGAGGTGAAATGATTGGGTTATAAAAGCCTTAACTCAATCAGTGATTAACTGGTAACTTTAAGTTTGTAGTGGGTAGGTGGAGGATGTGGGTCATTTGGAGTGTACCTTTGGGGTGTATATTTTGTATCTCACTCTGCTCTGTGGTACCATGCCTTCCACCATGATGTTCAGCCTGAGGAATTGAGCTGGCCTTCTATGGACTAAGGCCTCTGAAACCATGAGCCCCAAGTAAACTTTTCTTCCTCAAATTGCTCTTGTCAGATTCTTGGGTCACAGCAATGGAAAAAATGACTAAAACAGTTCTTCTTTTAATCCATTGACCATTCTATCTATCAGCTTTTTAATTCTTAGGTATTTCCTCCATTTCCCTATCTCTGAGTTGTCACTGGAAAGTTATTAACTTTGAAGGTGTCTTTTTGCCTTATTGTCTCATGATTCCTGAGTTTCTGTGGTGAGATTTGTTCATCTGTTGGAATGGATATTCCTCCCACTGTTATGTGGGTATCCTTTTAGTGAGCGCTTTCTCTTACATATGTGCCCTCAGCTGGGGATGTATTTCAACATCAAAGCATATACCAAACATGCTCAAAATGTTTTAATCAATCCACAGCACCATTTTGAGAGGAGATAATAATCACCAGTAACTGACAATATAATACTTTGTAATTCAACTTTCCGGGTCACAGGTAGAATTAAGGCAGGTACTAAATACATACATTTTACAATAAAATCCTTTTATTTTGCTGTTTTCTGAAAAAGTTCACATCAGGATGTTACATGCAGTTCATTTATCAGTGACTGCTAATGAAGTATTTTGCCATGTATTGCCATTTTCTCTTAATTTTTAGCTGGACAAAGGAAGAAATGCTATTTGACCCATCTTGATCTATAATATCACAAATGACTCATCCATGTCTTCTTTTTCCTCAATCATATCAATTAAGTTATTTTACTATGTTGACACATCTTAATCAAAATTATGTATTTGGTCACAAATTATCAATCAATTTTTATGAAAAATTATTCATTATTAGTACATACTATTTATAACATGTATGAAAGTGTAACAACCCTCCCTTCAATAAGTAAAACTATAATGAAAAATAAAATTTTGTTTAAAAATACTCTTTCTACTTTTTATTGTTGAAACTTCCAAATCTTTGAAATATGGAGATTATAAATAAAATGTTTTTCCTGGTGAATAATAAAACCTGACAGAACCATAATTTAAGCAGTAGTATTTAATGGGCATTGAAAGGAAGAAGAAATTACTGCAGAGTGCAAGGTGCTGGATGGACACAATGTGGAAGGTTCTGAGTGGAGAGGTGAGGAGGTGGATAACATCCAAAGTAAGAAAATACAATATAAAGTCAAAATCAAGCACAAGAATAGGAAGTATTCTAAGTTTGGTCTCTAACTTACACTGTCTAGGACTAAGTGCTTATATTGAAGAGAACACAATGTAATAACACCAAAAGTTTGTCTGGGTCAATTGTACAGAGGACCTTGAATGTTATTCTAAGGAGTATCATTTTATTCCATAAACAGCAGATAGTGACAGAGTGGTTACACTGGAACATAACATAATATAAGCAGTGTTTGATTATAATAAAATCAGTCAGGCATGGACTAATTTTCAGAAAAGCAAGCAGAAAAGTAAGGCAATTTGTATCATGATGCATAAATGAGATTATGAAGTCTTAAATAGCAACTAGATTGGTAGTCAAATGACAAATACTTTTCACTGCCACAAGGTGTTGGGAATACAGAACAGAACATTAGGATACCCAGTTGTGCTCTACCAGCATTCTCAATACATTCTTAAACACCTTAGTGATGGATGCTGATTAGATGTGAGGTGGAGAATTAACTTGGAAATTATCCTAATTTAGGAGGACCAGGAAAATGTCCTTAAGTAGTAAACTTAAAATCTAAGCCGTGAAGACAGATTGAGAATTAACTATGTAAAGAATAAGGGAAGGGACAGTTTGGAGAATATTCTAAGCACAAAGAATAGAAAATGTAAATGGCACTGAGGTGCAACTTAAATATCAAGATCAGTTTTCTGGAAGTTTCTATCACATCCAAAGGTCTTATGAGAAAAGTGGTTAAAAAGTCTTAATTATTACTAAGCTTATTAATTGAGGGAAGAATTATGTTGTTACGCATGTTTTTTCCTCTTTGAAAATTATATAAAAAATTTTAAAGCTGTTGAACACAAGATACATATTGGTTTAAGGGGGGCTTGTAAAATCTCTTCAAAGTTCATTAAGTTCAGTGACAAACGGCATGACATGAGAGTAAGAACCCAAATCCAGAAATCATGGACAGGCAGAAAAGAATATGACTCAGAAATAATCCTAAAACATGACATTATGACAGAAAGTCAGCCAATAACTATAACAAAGATCAGATTAGTATGAGAAAGGGCCATTTAGCTTGAAAAAGGGGAGGGTGGAGGGGAAAAGTAAACATTTTAATCAAATCCGATACCTTGTTATTGATTTCCTTCTGCCAGACTTACCTTGTAGAGTACTTACAATGCTTTTGACATTGAGATATTTGGCCAATTCTACAGGATTAGTCAGAGTAAAAGCTCAGCTCCTGGTGTAATCTCCTGTATTTCATTTAATGTGATTTATTCCTTTCTCCACAAGAAGTCTCATTTTATTGATAAAATAAATAAAATTGAAAAATCCCAAAGGGAATTTGATGCCCATTTCCACAATATAGGTTTGCAACATGTAAGTAGCAGACAAGAAAAGGATTCAACTACATAAAGATTGTAGGCTTTATATCCTTTTCCTTTTTTTCTTTTTCCTTTTTTTAAACTGTTGTAAAGTCAATACTACTCAAATTTTCTTTTCCTTTCTGTGTTATCCAATTAGTTACACTCAAAGTTTCAAATTGCTGAAAGCTATCTTGCTATATTTCAAATGCGGGTTTGTTATTCAAAAAATTAATGTCATTTACTATCATTAAGGCTGCATCTGTTACTACACGGAAACTTTTACAAAATGTCAAATCTGAAAAGCTTTTTACAAAAAAATTCTGCTAGGGAAATTGGTATTTTCTTATTCATTTCATCAAAGTTAGGACAATTGTCAAAACATCTTGGCAAGCCTTAAAACCATCTTGTTGCATATGCTCAGCAAGATTCTGGATGAGTTTGAAATTCTCAGCTTCCCAAATTTTTAAAAATAATGTCCTAGTTAATATTTAATGTAGCTACAGTGGCTCATATTAAGGCTTATGTCAATCAAAGACCTCAAATACAGAATAAAAATGAATTTACAGTCTTAAAATAAAATTAGAAAAATTCCTAATGAATACACATCAGACCATTTTTATTTAGTGTCAAAAATGATGGACAGGGAAGAAATATAAGCTGTACATCTTAGTTTCTACACATTTGGCTTTAGTCTGGCATCTACATTTAGTATTCACACGTTTTTGTACTCAGAAGACCTCAATTCCTCAGAGTCCAGTCCCTATTGTTTTAAGACCCAGAATAGTCAAATTAGAAGTTCCAATATTAAATCAGTGTAGGAGCAAGAATTAGGGTCAACTCTTTTTAATTCCCTGCAACAGCTCCTTTGAAACCACTCATCATGGTCACTAAAGAAGTTTCTATTTTACAAATAAAATAGATAGCCTCACTCCATACTGAATCTTATGCGTGATGGAGTCCACATTGTCCTTTAGTCTTCTTTCATGCAGATTTTACTCTCCTAATTTTTTCAGAACCATTCTGTACTGGTATGTTACTTACTCCCTGGCACTCTTTCAAGAATATTAATCTTAACTTAATTCTTCTCACTTCACACATTCTGTTTCAATGAGTTCATCTATTCCTATCAAACCACCCTCAACACAGGTGTGAAGAGTAAGCTGTGCACTGCTCTGAGTTACTCCGTGATGTATAGAACAGTATTTCTCAGACTATGCCTAAGCCGGAGCTACTCCTTTTTACAAATGGGTGGTTTACCATGCGTTACTCCATTTTAAGTGCTGAGATAGAATATTTTGTTTGCACAAGTAAAAAGCTACCATCTGTCTAGCACAACTGTAAGACACAACCTGATGAAAACTTGATGAATACACTAATCATTCTAATAAACATGACCACTTGTGAACTGATTCAAGCACATGGACACATGGACATATCAATTCACATTGGGGAAACAGGCCCATGAGCTTATCAAACACATCAGGCCACCCGAATGAAGCCATGCCCTCAGTAGGAACAACCTGAGACCGGATGTAGCAACACCCTGACCTGATCACTTGGTCTCTGACCATGAGCCTTGCCAGGAAAATCACCACAATGATGAATCTTCAATCTCTGTCCCCAGGCTTCAGTACAGCATGGTTTCTCCTGCTCCTGGGGACCACACACAACCCATTCTAAACTCATATCTCAATCTGACACTATGGAACTGCAGTCAGTGCAAATCCAGGCCTAGAATAAGCTCTTGAGGTTTGACAGTTCTGATCCCTGAACAAGTTCTTGGGCTGCCTCATAATCTTACCTGACCCCATATAGTGGCTCTCTACATGCCTGTTTGCTCTCTGCCTCTTCTCTCAGTTCAGCCTCCTGAACCCCTGTGGCTATCTTAACCCTTTCTTAGTCTTTCCATAACATGCACATATATGTATATGTGTGTATATGTGTGTGGTGTGTGTGTAAAGTGTGACATGTGACTTTAGTGTTATTGCTATTAGTAGTTCAGACTGAAATAAAAGAACCCATAATTCTCTGGTTAATAATTATCAGGTGACCCACAAGTATTCAGTGAACACCATCACTGAAAGTGGTGCCTATGAATTTATTATTCAGCAAATTCTGACATTGCAGAAAGACATGCACATGTTTGGTCTATGTTAATGATGTAGCTTGATCATGACAGTAGGGCTTCCATATATTTTAGCCCTCAAATTAGGATACATTTTAGAGTAATAGAGGATAATGTTCATATTTCTATAAGCATAACAGAAATAAACTGGAATTTTTTTAGGCAAATTTAAATATACAAGTCTCCCTGTGCACATGAAATGGTACAATTCACAAACAGTTTCAATTTCACATTCTTTCTGCATCCAAGCTGTGACCCTGAAGCTTAGGAGTCCCCATACTGTCCCTCCCTCTACGCTTTGGCCAGTGGAATGAGGGGAAAGTGATGCTGTGCCAGTTCCAAGCCTACTCCTGGAGGACACTCACACTGCTGCTTGATCTTGTGCGTAGTTGGACTTGCTGTGCTTGCAGCTAAGCCCTTCTGTGAAAATACACCTAGCCCAGCCAGTGGGAGGGTGCACAAGGCATATAGAGAAGGAGATACGTGGAAGATGTTGGAGGTACTCTAGCCAGTACCACCAAAAATGAACCACCCAACTGAGTTGGCCTGAAAACAGGTATATGAAGGAACCCAGCTGAAACAAGATTTTCCCAGATAAGCCTGATACATACACTGGACCAACAGAATGATGAACCAGATATATCATTCTCAATGCTAAAAATCTGAAGGTGGTTTATTCTGAAACATTATTGCCTGAGTAGAAAACCATACATTCATCCAAAACTCTTGAGATTCAGATTCATATCCTAAGTATCTTTACCTGAATGTCCCACAGGAATTTTGAACTTAATAAAGCCCATGTATAAAATTAGAAAATTTTTAAGAATCTCTTCCTTATCTTGGAAATCTAACCTTTCCAGGTAAAAACTTGGGGCCCTATTAAATTCTTGCTCTTTCCCAATTCCAATTTGAGAGCTACTCTTACTGAATCTCTCTCTCTCATATATCTTTATAAGTCATTGTTTTCTTCTGTCACCACTGACTGAAACTAGGCTGCACTTTCTCACTCAGGGTTCTGGCAAAAGAATTAAGCTGTAATGTCCTGTAACATCCAATGAATGTAATACATTAACTTACTTCCTATGTATCCAGGATTAGAGAATTGAAACAATATTACTCCAACAATTCTTTAGGGTTTACTACCAGGGTAGATTCAAGGTTGAAAAGGGTTGGTAGGTCATTCCCATTTTTCACCTGGGGTATTTCAATATTATTCTGATTATTCTACCTTTAGCACCACCTTCTTCTAATTAGCCCTTTGTGACAAGTATGATTTTTGTTTAGCTTTTGCCAGTGTTTTTCACCCATGAGTCAACCATCTTTAAGAAAGGCTTTAGTCCTCCATGACAAGAATGATCATAAAATTAAAACAAGAGAATATTTATCATATTAGTAATACCTTATTATTGCTTACCTGGCTATGTACTAGTAACAAAACCTTGTATGAAAACTTGCTGCTATCATGTCATTGTCTTCATAACATCTATTGATCACTCTATGATAGATTGTGTCAAGCATTTGATTCAGCCTTTAAAGAGAGTTGAAAATAAATTGAATAGCCATCCTGTGCATCAGGTTACCCTTAGGGATGCGACCCTAATGCACATTTACATAAAAAAAAAAAAAATCATGGACCCAGAATGGAACTCCTGACCTTGGGGCTAGATGTCTTCCAAGGTGTTACATGCTCTCAATTAGAATGCCTTTAGATATATAAAAATGCATTTCTAAGATGAGCTCTTTGAGCTTTACTGATATTTCTTGTGCAGTAAGAAAATTTTGTACAAACTGCAGCAACTTGCCAAGGTTTTCTCTAATTTAATCAGGCCATCAATCAGCAAGGTTAGGTCATACAAGTTAATATTTATTTACAGCTTAGATTCAGTTGAACGATTCTTAGTTTAACTGGAGGCAAAATGTTAGTTCCTCATGACATTTAACAGTTCCTGGAGTCATTATTTTGACAGCATCTATTTGACCTGAGAAACTTCTTGCCTACGGAAACAGTCTTTGAAAAAAATTTGCTTATATAGAAACTCAAGAGTGAAAATGACCTTAAAGGTCAATTTTAATCATCTATTAAAAATAAATATAGGCTTCCACATAAGATGATGACATGAACTCAGGCTTCTAACTTACTTCACTCGGTATACATAAAAATGACCAGTACAACATAAAATAAAACAAGGTGTAATATGCTCTACTCTTGGAAACTGTGGAATTTGTCATCAAATAGTCAAGATTTCAAGGAATGTCTGCTAAATGTACTACAGAACAAATTGGTTGAAGTTGTGGTTTATAGTTTTCCTCTCTATAAAAGAACAGTAGCATTAAGAAGTATCTGGACAGAAACTCTAGAAAACCCAGAATTTATGGGGCTTTTCAAGAAAAGAAGAAAATTGCAGCAAGAGGTTTTTTCAGGAAGAAGTGGCTAAAACACAAGAATATATTCAGCCCCTTCTAGATTGAGCGAAGAGCCTAACAGGTCTTAGAACGAAGCAGTCCTTCATTTTGGGTAAAGGACTAACAGAACAAATGACTCTCAAGTCCTTATGCCTTCTTATGGGAAGAGGCAGATACAATTAATGGAAAACCAGCACATTTAGGCAGGTTTCCAGTTGAATTATTTATTTTTTCTTTTATTGTCCCCCACAAACCTTAAAATATTTGAAATGATGAAAAAAGTCAAAAGAAGGAAACCAATTTTAAAGAATCAGAGAAAACAGTTTTCCCTGAAATTCATTCACTAGCAAAGGAGAAAAACTTAGAAAGTTGCCAATTCATTCATGTTTCCAAATCATTCAAGACAATTTGGCACCCAACAACTTAGTACCATGAAGTTAGCATAAGTAGCAAAGTAGTAGTAAAGTCCAAGGTGAAGATACTGTAATGCAGAGGGGGCGGAGGGCTTGTACAGGTAAGATACAGAATGACAAGGTCCATTGAGGAAAGGCACTTGAAACTATGCTTAATTTCTGTATGAATGGAATATACATTTTCTTAAGCTAAAATACAAGTTACATATATTTGAATGCTTTCCTCTTACTTTATAAATGCACTGTGGTTCTCTTATTCAGAAACCTTTTATAAGGAAGGCCTTGGGCAGCTTCTCAGGTTGATCAGATGAGGACAGCTTCGCAGTTTCCTGAACATGCAGGAGTTTGCTAAAGAACTTGAGGGAGCTCAGACTGGTTACACCAAGATCCTCCCTTCCAATCTGCCTCATCATTATATTCCAAGTTGAAAAATGAACGTGGAAGTGAAATGCTACATTCTATAAAGTCTGTCAAGTACAAATCTGTGCTCTAAATATATATGTGGAAGCTGAATATTTTTCTACCATGCAATATGTCAGGCTGAAACCATATCTACCTGTCTGCATTCCATGATATCTCTGTGAAAGTGAAACATTTGAATGAGAATCAAATTAGAGCTCTTTAGGTACATTTGAGTGGTGAATAGTGGACAATGGCGCTAAGTGGGAACATAGAAAAGGAAAAGGAGAGCTGAGGCTGCTTCCAGGTGGGTACTCCAGGGGAAGATGATATGCAACACCCTAGGATGGCTTACACAGATGGTGTTTAATTGTTTATAGTTAAAAGAAATACACCTATGACACTTTCCAGGTCACAGTAGAAAACATTATTTCAAATTAAAAGGGAGATATAAACATAGGTAAGTTATTTTACAATGTTAATTACTAAAGAAAAGAAAATTTCTTTAACTTCAACCCCTAAGAGAAGGGAGAGATGAACTGAGGTTGATAAAAATAGAGGAAAATTTGGAGAAATCAAATATATGTTTATGAGGACAGTCTGAAAGAGAAACAAATCAGAAAAATTAATCATAAAAATAATGATTTGAAATTACCTTGAATTGAAGATATAAATATTAGAAACAACATTTTTATTCATGAGACAATTTATGTTCATAAGGAATCAATGTATTAAGAAATACTATTGAGGGGCTAGAGCGGTGGCTCAGCAGTTTTGGTGCTTGCCTGGCAAGCACGAGGACCTGGGTTCAAACCACAGCACCACGTACACAACTGAGTGTTGGAGCAACTAAGGCCATATGAAAAACTAAATAAAGTTGTTTCTCTCTTTCTCTGTCTCTCTCACTGTCCCTCTCTCTTAAAAAAAAAGAAAGAAATAATATTGATCCATGCTTGAAGACATCCAATAATCATCAAAAAGGTAAATTTAAAAGAAAGAAATCTTGATTTAAAAATATCAACAAAAGTGGCATTTTCAACTACCTCTAGAGTTCTTTAAGCCTTGTATAAAAACAAATCTTGACAATAAGCAATAAAAAGTAATTTATTTCAAGTCTATAGCTCATGTTGTATTCTCTAAGCAAATATTATGGATAACGCATTAAACCTCACAAGCAAAAAATAATTAAACTGAGAAATCTTTATGCATTACATACTATAAAATGGTTATATGTAACAATTAAAGCAACCCTAAATAAAATTTTTGCAAAAAACCAAAATGTCAAATAAGTTTTTTAAAAAAGAATTTTGCAAATACCTACTCTACTAGAAAAGAAGAGCTTCACTAATTGCAGTTTTAAGCATCAGTGGCACACTCATTATTTATCTGATCATCAGGTAAAAGGCACTTGGATCATTTCCACTTTGTAGCTAAGATGAATAATGCCACTCTATAAATGTTTGAACACAGATTTTTGTATATACAAATACTTTAAGTTCTCTTGGGTATATATCCAGGTGTGGAATTTCTAGGTCATATGGTAACATTTTGAAGATGTGATAAACATTTTTCCAAAACAACTACAGTATTTTACAATCCTATCAGCAATGTATGAGAATTTCAATTTCTCCACTTTCTCTCCTATTTGTTTGTTTATAGTCACTTTAATGGCCACATAGTGATGATATCTCATCATGTTTTCTGTTTGTATTCCTCCAATAAAAATAATGTTGCACATCTTTCATGTGTTTATTGATCTTTTACAGAAATGTCTGTTTAATAATTTTACAGGAATGTCTTTTAATCATTTTTAATACTTTTATCTTTTTAATACTCAGCTGAATAGTTTTATTTTTATAGTCTGAAAAAAGTCATTTATCAGTTATGACAAAGTCCTTTATAATTTGCAAATAATTTATCCTAATATATGGCTTATATTTTCAATTTCTTAATGGTGATGTCCTTTGAAGAATAAATTTTTTTCATATGTAGGAAGTTATTTCTTTTTTCACTTGTGTTTTGGGATCATACTTAAAAATCTATCCTTTAATCTTGGATAGCAAAGATTCGTTTTTTATGTTTTCTCCTAAGGACTTCATAATTTTAATTATTACTTTTTTGATACAGGGTATTAAATGCAGGGATGACTGAGCCACATTCCTGCTTTTTTTTTTTAAAGTTTTTTTTTAAATTTTGAGACAGGGTCATGTTAGGTTGCTTTAGGCCTCACTAAGTAGCTAAGGCTAGCTTTGAGCTTGCAATCCTCCTGCCTTATTTTCCTCAGTCACTGGGATCACAAGCATGTACTACCATGTTCAGCTCATTGATACTTTTAAGTCTATGAGATATTTGAGTTAATTTTTGATAATGATGTAAGGTAGGGATTTAATTTCATCTTTTTACATATTCATATAGAAATGTCCCACACCAATTGTTAAAAATCTATTCCTTTCCCTCATTGAATTGCCTTGGCATCCTTGTTGAACATCAACTGACTCAACCAGAATTTATTTCTCAACTTCCATTTCTATGTTTTTTTATCTAAATGTCTACTCTCATTGCCAATACTATAGTGTCCTAATGATTATAGCTTTGCATAAATTATATAATTGTGAAATATGGGTCTTCTAATTATTTCTTTTTTTGATCAAGACTGTTTCAGCTATCCAGAGCCTTTCTGTTTTCAAACGAATTTTAGCATCAACTTATCAGCTTCTGCAAAATGACAATCAAGCTATTGCTATTTTGGTAGTGATTGCATTGAATCTGTAGATCAATTTGAGTTGCATTGCCATCTGCATATGCTTTTCTGAATCATGACATATTGTTGCACTTATGTAGGATTTCATCAATTTCTTTCAATGATATCACTTAGTTTTGAATGTATGAGGTTGGTAGGCTGAATAATGAACTCCCCTTCTGTACAGATATTCACATTCTAAATACCATAAACCTGTAAATCTTACTTTATAGGGCAAAAGGGATTTTGCAGATGTGATTAAATTAAAGATCGTTAGATGTAGAGATAATCCTGGATTACTAGGTGGGCTCAATGTAATCACAAGAAGACCTTAAGAGGGAGAGAGGAGATCAAACAGACAAAATTGATGTGATTACAGAAAGAGAGGGACACTGGGAGAAAAAAAATGGAAGATGCTACACTTCTGGCTTTGAAGTTAGAAATGGCCCCTGATCCAAGGAACATAGGAAACCTTCAGAATTTGAAAAATAAAATGAAATGGGTCTATCACTAGAGTTCTAGAAAAGAATATAGCCCAGCTTACACCTTAGTTTGGGCTCTGTGAGACCCATTTCTGACTTGTCTCCAGAACTGAAAGATAATAATATTTTGTTGTTTTAAGCCACTCTGTTTGTGGTTATTTGCTTCAGCAGCAATAAAAACTAACATATGATCCATAATACATGAAGAAAAAGTGATGGGATTAATGGGAGAAATATATAATTCACCAATAACATTTGGGACTTTCAATAGAACATTTTTAATAACTAGGCATAAGAGGACAAAAATAGAAGATTTAGTACCACAAGTCCTGTAAACCTAAGAGGCATCAGAACACTTAGCACATGTGCTCTGAACCTTCTTCATGATAACATGTTAATGCATAAAATGATATGGTAAATTTAATGAAGTTAAGCAAATAAATAAATTTTCAACCACAATGGAATTAAAATGAAACTCAAACAAAAAATAAAATTTGATAAATCCACAAATATATGGAAATTGAATAGCATAGTCCTATATAGCTAGCTGACCAAAGAAATTATAAGAAAATCAAAATTCACTTTGATACAAGTGCAAACAAATACAATATATAAAATTATGAGATAATTCTAGTGATGCTTAGAAAGAAATGCATAGCTATGAATTGTACCTTAAAATAAAGATCTGAAGGGACAACCTTAAGAAAGCATAAAAAGAAAAGCAAAACAAATCTAAACAACGCAGAAAGAACAAATTACAGTATTAAAAATAAATGTAATAAAGAATTAAAATATATAAAATTAACAATGGACATTTTTCTTTGAAAAAGCAACAAATTGGCAAACATTTAGCTAGATTAATCAACAAAAGAGGTACAATTCAAATTATTAAAATGAAGAAAGATAAGGAGCATCAATACCAAATTTATAGAACTATAAAGGATTATAAGGCAAATTTTAAAATAACATGGAAAAAATGTAATAATAAATTACATAAACTAAAGTGGTCAAAGCCTTATAACTAAATTAGCAACCAAAACCTTTCCACAAAGAAAAGTACTAGATGGTTTCAAAGGTGTATTTTGCCAAATATTCAAAGAATTCACACTAACCCTTCATAAATTCTTCAAAAAAATAGAACAGGAAGGAATACTATCCTTCCTCTATCCTTCACAATCTTGTGAAGCCAATATTGCTGTGGTAGCAAAACCAGGCAATGACATCATATGAAAACTACAGACCAATATCTTATGAATATTGATGTGAACATCCTTTAAAAAATACTAGCAAACTGAATCTGGTAACATATTAAAAGTATTTTACATAATGACTAGACTTTATATCAGTAATGAAAGGCAGATTCAAAACATGAAGATCAATTTAATATACAATATCAACAGAATGAAAGATGAAAGCTATGAGAAAGTAAACATTCTCAGCTTGATAAGGGCATCAACCAAAAAACCCAATGCTAATATCATAAAGATGAAAGGCTGAACACTACAATCCTACAATCAGAAGTCAGTCACTTCTATTCAACATAATATCAGTGGTTTTAGCTACAGCAATTAGATAAGAATTAAAGGCATCCAGATTAGAAAAGAAAAAGTAAAATTATCTCTTTTCAAAGGTGTCATGATCTTGTATATAGAAAAGTCTAAAAAAATAGAAAAACACAAAAAAGAAAAAAATAATAAACAAAAAAGAGAAAAGTCTAAGAAATCTACTAAATATATTAAAATTAATAAATGAGCTCATTAAAGTTGTTGATATAAGGTCAGTAAAAAATAACTGTCTATACCCTGACACTGTAGCAATCTGAAAATTAAAATTATTTCATATCCAATACTATCAGGAAGAAGAAAATACTCAAGAATAAAATTAACAGCAGTTGTACAAGAGCAGTTCCAGAGCTCTGAAGAAGTTGATTTTGACAACTTTCTCCAGTGCTCACTCTACTTTTATGAAAGAGTTTATTTTTGTAAGTCCTTAATCCGTCATTCTAGAAGTGCTTCTCCCTGTTACTAGGTTTTAAATGAAACTTATTCTTGCTGTAATACTACTTATAGAATATTTTGAATTTTTAGATATTATGTTAGATGATGAACTAATATTAGGTTCTCGGTTGCTTTGGTGAATTAATTTCAAGAATAACAGGTGGCATATGTGCACATGTATACATGTATATGTTTGTATGTTCCTAAAACTGAATACTACCTACTAGAAGTCTGAGAGGAAAGCACCCACATTCCTGATACAGTATTTTCAGTTCAGTACATCTCAATTATACAGATATTTGCTCATTCTATATAATGTTCCAGTCAATCTGCTGTATTCCAGTGATATGAAAATAAATAAAATCAGACTTTGCCCTTAACGAGCTTCTAGAATTTCTCGGAGGGTTTTTTTGTTTTATGTTTTTGCTAGAAAGAAAAAAACAAGGGCAATAGATCAAGAGGCAATATTGTTTTCAGAGCAACCCAGACCAAGGTAGTATCTTGCATGTGTAAAATAACAGCATAATGCTACTTTTACTAAATATTTACTCTAAGCCCAGGACTATGCCAAATGCTTCACATAAAGATTTTCTCCTGTAACCTTCATGAAAATCTTATGAAGTAGCGTATCTACTTTTCCACATGATCTACTAAGGTTTGGGGCTGTCTTTCCAAGGTTCTTTCTTTACCTACGGTACATAAAATTTTACTTTAGAGGATAATTAACTGTCGTGACCCCTGCCCGCAGAGAGACACGACACAAGTGTTGGTGCTTAAGTTGCTTCTTTATTCTTCTTCCTCCTCTCCCTTTCAGCCCACAGCATATATATACTTCCCCAACTAATCAGAATATGTCTTTCACAAGCACATGAAAGAACACGCGCTCCTCACGCGGAGCTACACCAATCAGCAAGCAGATCACGTGCCAAGCATGACAGAATATGCAATGCCACCACCACATCACCATCCAAGGCACTCCCCTTGGCATACTGCCAGCTGCCATCTTGTAAAATTCTCCTTGCTGCGAGACTCCTACTTATGCCGGGACCCGGGAACCCCGACAATTAACACCAGTCACAACACACAAACCATTCAATCTTAAAGGCTTAATACAAAAAACAAAGGTATCTTGATTTGTCTGGACCACATCACATTTCAATGGAGAATTAGCTACTCGACCTCATCTTAAAATTATACCACTGGGCCATGTGGTCCTGAACACAGGGGAAGGGAAAACATAGGAGTCAAATTTTGCTCTTCAATCTGCCACAGCTGGAAATGTCACTTTCATTCACATTTCATAGACCAGAAATCAATCTTATTTGCCTCATTTCAACTGCACAGGAGACAGGGATGTAATATCCTATGTACAGAGGAAGAGGAAGTGCAGTACAAATGCACAGCATTATCACTGTTGTGTGCAATTGCTGTGACACCCAGCAGGTGTTCTTTAAAGGGTAACCTCTGTCAACATTCAAGCCAGCACTTCCAGGACACAGAGTTAAAGAAACTCTCCCTTCAAATTTCCTTCCACAGAGGCCGGAAGATGGCATGGTGAAGGGAGGCGGCTTTTCCTGAGGCTCCAAGACTAGATGGGAAAATCCCAGTTCCTCTTCAATTTTTCAAGGTGCATTTTGGGGAATATATTTATGAATTCCTAATGCTAGTTTGTGCAGCTTTTTTGAGGAACAGAGACCTGGGAGAATCGCGTGGAGAAAAAGAGGGAATTTTTCCAGGGATGCAGCAACTTTGCTGCCTTTCTTTATACTCTGCCATAGGCCAGCGAGCAGGGTGGGGCTAAACAGAGCCAGCAACCGGATTGCTGCTGGGAACCCATGCTTTCTAAACACAGAGCATAGGTGAGTGCATTTGCAGCACCCACCCAGCTCATACACTGTCTGGCCTGTTTGGATGCTGCCCACAGAGGTCCTAGTGGAACAGGCTGCTCAGTGGGAAAGCTGAGCCACCATTACAAGCTTCAGGAGACAGCACTCTGGCTTTTCAGAGCAGGCCCTGAACACTGCATCAGGAGACAGTCACTGACCACAGACTGGACCAGGAAGAGAAGGCTTTGGACAGGCCCAGGCTCCACCTTGTTTTAGGGGACTTGGGTTTGTTGGGTAAAGGGGAGCATTTCTCAGCCATGTCCACCCTCACCCCAGCCAGAAGGATCATGTGACAAGTTAAAAGCTTTGAATCCTCTGCCACAAGAGACAGTGTATGCAATTTCCAGCACAGGGAGAATAGAAATCATCTCATACTCTCTGCTCATTAGGTCTTCTGGCTTTCAGTTCCCTTGGGAGGCTGGCAAAGTTCAGGGCATTTCAGAATCAGACCTCTTCAATGTAATCCCCTCCTAGAAATTGCAGGAGACTAAGGATACCACAGTCCTCTTCGTGAGAACACATAACCACAGACTGAGAGACTTTGATATCGAAACCCAGATAGACAGTGAACTTCTCCTCCCAAAGGACTCAGAGATGCTCTTACTGTCTATAGTTCCAAGTTTTCATTATGAATTTTTTACTTTTGATCTGATTTTGTATATATATATATTTTTTTTCTTTCCATTTTCTTCTTTCCTTCTTTTTTCTCCTATTCTCAACATGTATTAGTGCAATAACTGGATAAGTTGATCAGTTCATGGACATATAAAATTACTACCTATTTTGTTTACATATTCTTTTGTTTTCCGTATTTTTTCTCTCTCCTTTTTTATTCTTTCTTTTTTCTTTTTTTTGTTCCTGTTTTTTTGTTTTGTCTTTGTTTGTTCATTTCATTTTGTCTTCTTTTCTCTTCTTCCATCCTGTCTACCCTGCCTATCCTTGCCCTCCCTCCTGAAAGGAGGAATTCTGGTGAGCGCATTTAATATCTGAAGTATACTGGGCCTTACATCCTTATCTTACCTATGCATGCTTCTACCCTTATGTGATCACCCAAACCTTATTAATATCTCTTTTACTCCTCCTATATTTTACCACAGCTATCCCTGCTTCCCCTAGGGTCTGTTTTTTCTTTCCTTTTTTTCTTTTTTCCCATTTTTTATTTCTTTATTTTATTCTTTTCTTTTTTTTCTTTTCTTTCTCTTTCTTTCTTTCTCCAGGAGATGTTATACCTCCCTCACTTTCTCACTGTCCATTATTGGTCAAGATAGCAAACTAGCTCATAATCTCCTTAGGTTGAAGTAAACCATGCCTCAAATTAACCTCTTCTCCCCTGTACTCTGTCAATTCCTAAACTATATGATATTCCCTCTCTTCCTCACTCAAAGACTTTACCCTGCTCACACCCAATTTCTATCTTTTCCTTATTCCTAATTGAACAGCTGAATCCACACTCACACCTTCTAGTTCTTTATTCTAAGTCATGAACTCCTCACTTCCTTGGATTGTAATTCCCCCCATCTACAGAGGCCCTGCTAACTGAAGTGAAGGTCATTCTTCAAAACAGGTATTTGCTGGCTATCTTAACATATTGTGAGAGCTCTCGTGGAAGAAAACCGCTCCTATAAGTGCTAATCACCATAATAGCTGTTTTAGTTGAAACTATTTAGTATGTGCACCTATAGGATCACATTTCTCCATTGACTGGACTGGCAGCTGTTGATCTGTGCTTCCCAAGTAGCACCCCAACCCAAAGGCATAAGAAGCTCCAATAACCCTTTCAGCAGTAATACTGTCAGTTTTTAAGCCACATCCCCTGTATCTGAAAATGAGGAAAAGTGGTAATTACTCCCATCCTCACCCTCATAGCTCCCTATCCAAGGACTGCATGGTTGGGGTCCTAGATGAAAATCAAGAAAAATATATCAACGTTATGATTAGTAACTCAATCAAGGAGTTGAAAGAAGAATTAAGGAAAGAGATCAGAATCAGTTTCAGGTGATGAGAGACAACTTTTATAAGGAAATAAGGGAACAATTCCATGAAAGGAAAGACTGTATTTATAAAGAGTTAGACATCCTGAAGAGAGATGTAGCAAAGCTATCAGAATTGAAAAATACTGTCAACCAAACCAAATCCTCACCGGAAGATACTAACACGAGAGTAAACTAAAGAAAAAATAGAACCTCAGCTCTCGAAGAATGTACATCAGATAATGAAGACAGGTTGAGCACTGTCAAGTTCAAGGAGGACAAACAAGAACAGAAACTTATCATGCATGACCAGAACTTCCAAGGAAGTTCTGATGAGATGAGAAAAAATAACCTGAGAGTATGTGGGCTGGAAAAAAACATCAAACAACAAACAGGGGGCATTAAGGTCATACTAAATGAAATTATCAAGGAGAACTTTCCTCGTATCAGTATTGACCCAGAATACCAAATCCAAGATGCCTATAGAACACCAAACAGACCTAACCAAATGATAAATTCACCAAGATATATCATATATAAAATGATTAACAGAGAAACTAAAGAGAGAATTCTAATACAGCTAGGGAGAAGCCCCAAGTCCCATTCAGAGACAGACCAATTGGAATCACTATGGATTTTTCATATCAGATAATGAAGGCCAGAAGAGCTTGGAACAATATTTTTCAAACCTTGAAAGAAAATAATTTTAAACCAAAAATAATATGTCCTGCAAAACTCAGCTTTAAGTGTGACAGAGAAATTAAATACTTCAATGATAAATTCATGCTACCCTGCATTACAGAATATTCTTAAGGACATTCTTCATTCAGAAGAACATGCTAATAATTCCCTAAACTCCTATCCCAAGATGTAGCAAAACATGCAAACAATCACAGTCTGGGATTCAGATTCCCATATCTGTTCTAACTCTGAATGTGAATGGTCTCAGTGCCACAATTCAAAGACACATATTGGCTTACTGGATCAAAAAACAAAATCCAACAATTTGTTGTCTACAAGAGATACACCTCACACTCAAAAATAGACAAAAACTGAAGGTGAAAAGGTGGCAAAATGTCTACAAGGCCTGTGGTCCAAAAAAACAAGCTGGCATGGCAATCCTAATATCTGATAAAGTTAATTTTCATCTACAACTACTCAGAAATGACAAAGATGGGCATTACATCATACTAAAAGTGATAATTCACCAAGAAGAGATAAGGATAATTAACATTTATGTCCCCAATCACAATTCCCCCAAATATATGGAAAAATACTCAATAACATTAAACCCCTCATTGATCTTAGCACAATAATACTGGGGGACTTCAATACACCATTATCAACATTGGACAGATTATCAAAACAAAAAATCAACAAAGATATCTCCAATCTGAACATCTCTGTTAATCAATTAGGCTTAATAGACATCTACAGAATTTGGTTCAATTGACCTTTTTCTTGGGAGCTCAAGGATCCTTCTTAAAAATAGACCACATCCTAGACCACACAGCTAACCTTAACAAATTTTAAAAAGTTGATATAATCACATGTATCCTGTCAGATCACAATGCCATGATCTTAGCAATCAACAAGAAAAACAACAGAAGCTACTATAACACTTAGAAATTGAATAATACCCTCTTAAATGATGAATGGATAAAAGACCAAATGAGATCAGAAATCAAGAAATTCTTGGAAATGAATGAGAATGATGAAACAACATATTGAAATCTCTGGGATAGTATGAAAGCATTCCTAAGAGGTAAATTTATAGCACTGAGTGCATACATAAAAAAATCTGGAAAGAGCCTTCCCAAAAAGAAAAGTCCTGGACCTGATGGATTCACAGCAGAATTCTACCAAATTTTTACAGAAGAATTAACACTGATCCTCTATAAGATTTTTGATAAAATCAAAAGGGTCAGAGCACTACCAAACACTTTTTATGAAGCAAATATAACCCTGATACCAAAATCTAACAAAGACTCATCAAGAAAAAAAAACTATAAACCAATTTCCCTGATGAACATAGATGCAAAATTCCTTAATAAAATTCTAGCTAATCAGATACAAAAGTACATTAAAAAGATAACACATAATGATCAAGTGGGCTTCATTCCAGGAAAACAGGGTTGACTCAACATTCACAAATCAATAAATGTAATTCACCACTTAAACAGAATTAAAAATAAATATTATATAATCATCTCATTCAACTCGAAAAAGGCCTTTGATAAAATTCAACACCCTTTTATTCTCAAAACTCTGGAGAGGATACGGATCAAGAGAAGATATTTTAACTACATAAGATCCATTTACGACAGACCCATAGCCAACATTATGCTCAATGGAGAAAGACTGAAAGCATTTCCACTGAATTCAGGAAGAAGACAAGGCTGTCCACTTTCACCACTCTTATTCAATATAGTCCTTGAAACCCTTGCCAGAGCTATCAGACAAGAGAAGAAAATCAAAAGAATTCGAATAGGAAAAGAGGAATTCAAGTTGTCTCTATTTGCTGATAACATGATCCTCTACCTAGAAGACCCTATAAGCTCGTCCAGAAGACTTCTAGAGCTTATAAACCATTTCAGCAAAGTGGCTGGCTATAAGATCAACACGAATAAATCATTAGCTTTCCTATACTCCAGCAATAAGGCTACTGCAGAAGAAATCAGGAAACCTGCCCAATTTCACTTTCTCCTCCAAAAAAATAAAATACATGGGCATAAATCTCACAAAGGATGCCAAGGACCTATATAATGAAAACTATCAAACTTTAAAAAAAGAAATTACAGAAGATCTGAGTACATAGAAAAACATTCCATGTTCATGGTTAGGTAGAGTCAATATCATCAAAAAGAACATTCTACCCAAGGCCCTATACAGATTTAATGCAAAGATATCAATGTCATTCTTCACAGATATAGAAAAAGCAATTCTCAAATTTGTATGGAATAACAGAAGACCCAGAATAGCCAAAACATTACTCAGCAAGAAGAATGGGGCAGGTGGTATCTGAATTCCTGATCTGAAATTATACTACAAGGCTATAGTAACAAAAACAGCATGGGGAAGATGGCGACCTGAAGCATGACAACATTTCCTGGGGCTCTGAGACTGCTTGGGAAAAATCCACTGCATCAGC
Source organism: Aplodontia rufa (assembly GCA_004027875.1). NCBI lineage: Eukaryota > Metazoa > Chordata > Mammalia > Rodentia > Aplodontiidae > Aplodontia > Aplodontia rufa. The sequence goes on along the minus strand of PVKS010029769.1, from coordinate 1,776 downwards.
AAGTTTCCAAGGTGCATCCAGGAGAAACTATATTTGACTGTCTACTACTAGTTTGTGAAGCTTTTATGTAAGGAGCCCAGTCTTAGGAGTTTCGAGAGAAGGGAAAAAAATTAAAAAAAAGAAGGGGGGGGGAGGGAATTTTCCCCTCCTGCCAAGGGCACAGAAGCCTGCCACTGCGGACAGCCTGCAAGAAAGAGTTCTGTCTGCCCCTCCAGGATTACTGGTACAGCTCCTTGATTGGTGTTTGTGGAGCATTCCTACGAGTTTGGAAATAGGAAGTTTTTGTCTGTTCTACCAGTACTGTTCTACAGTACCCTTCCGCCCCGTGGCTCACTGGACACATTACCAACCGGCTCCAGGGATGGGAATATAAACGGCAGCCACCAATCTAGCGGGTCTGACCAGAAACAGATTTCATCGATAAACCCACCCTGTCCGTAACTAATTAGACCCCCGCCAAACTCGTATTCTGTGAGGGGCTATAGCAGTGCTCGAGGACGGCCCCCTGGGGTGCTCGGTCACTCGCCGCCATTACAAGAGACAGGACTACATTTCCCATTGGCTGCAAAGGTGGGGCTACAGTGCATCTGTCAGAACTAGGGGAATTTTTCCTTGTACGGACAGGAACACTGACGACTTCCTTTTCGTTCCGTGTGCTCATTGGTCACAATCCTGCACCAGCTACAGAGGCAGGGCAGCAAGGTGCATTAAAGATCCAGTGGGTCTGAGCAGAAACTTAGATTTCATTGCTAACCCCATCCTGTCAGTAACTAATCAGACCCTCGCCAACCTTGCATACTGTGAAGGGAGAGAGCTGTGCTCGGAGACAGCCCCCCAGGGTGCCGGGTCACTCTTGCCGCCATTACAAGCTACAGGACTACATTTCCCATCAGCCACATAGGCAGGGCTAAGGAGCGTACGTCGGAAGGAGGAGAAAGTTCTCTGTTCGGCTAGCAACGGTGGCAACTCCATTACGTTCCCAGCTCAGTGGTCACAATCCCACATCGGCTACAGAAGTAGCCACGACTGCAGATGCAAGCAGAGACACAGATACTGTTGCTGAACAAGTCCCTACCCTAAGTAAAACACTCGTCTCCCAAGCCCACACATTGTGGGGAGCAATCCTAGTACCAGGAGACAGCCTGCAGGGGGCCACAGACTGAGAGACATTCACATTGAGGTCCCAGAGACACCCTCATTGTCTATAGATACAAGATTTCATTAAGAATTTTTCATTTGTTATTTTTATTTTCTTTTATTTTTTTAGCTTTTAAATTTTTTATTTTTAACTCATTATCTTTTCAATTTTTATACTTGCTCTATCTTATTTTTTATCTCAGCATATTTTATTTTATTTTTTATTATACTGATTTTTCTCTCTTTTTTTCTTCTTCTTTTTTTTCTTTCTTTCTTTTCCTTTCTTCCTCTCTTTCCCATTTCTAGCTTTATGGTTAATACTAAAGTTAATGTTGGTGGATGCAAATATTTATTTGTGTGCATATATTGTTGATTGACTACTACTCTTTCTAAGTCTTCTTAGCCGCTACTGCTACCCCTATAACATTAGATCCCAACTGGGAAAACGTTCCATGATAGCATGATAGACTCTACCCTTGGAGAGTGAAGACAACTACACCCCATACTAACCTCTTCCTCCCCTATACTCTGATAATCCCTAAATATAAGCATTTATCCCTCACCCTCACCCAAAGACTTTACCCTTCCTGCATCCCAATCCTATATTTTCCTTGACCTACTCCTCCCTAATCTCTTGTC
>PVKS010029768.1:0-25040 GCA_004027875.1 Aplodontia rufa | reverse complement strand
TGAAAATTGTAGCACAAAAGTAGATACAACAATTACTGAAGTATTTTAAGATTGTGGCATTATCTGGGAACTAGCAGACTAATAAATTAAGGATAGAACCATTGTGCTTCCACTAAAAACTATATATGTTTTATTAAATTAATAAGCTGATTTCAAATCTGTATACCATGCTGTGGGAGTAACAATAGTTAAGACAATACGGAAATGTGTTAAAGGATATTCAATTAAATATCCTTAAATTGGGACAATAATGGCATAAAGTGTGGGTGTGAAGGGGAAAAGTTGAAGTGTAGAGTTTTTTGAGTATTGTTGAACTTGCATTATTATCAGCTTAAAACAGAGGTGAGAACTATGAGATATTTTATGTAAACTTTAAGGTGACCACACATACAAAAATACCTATGGAAATTACACAAAAGGAAAAGACAAAGGAATCAAAATATTTCAACACAAACAACAAAACAAAGAGGAAGACAGTGAGAAAGGAAAAGACTGATGAAAGAACTACAGAAAACAATTTAAAAAAAACCACAATAAATCTATCTGTATCAATAATTACTTCAAAAGCAAATGGTTTAAACTCTTCAATCAGACACAGACTGTGGAATGGTTGTGGAAAAAGACCCAACTATGTAGCATCCTCGAGAAACTCACTTCAGATCCGTAGCTCATTTATTGATTGGACTATTTGTGATTTTAGTGTTTAGCTTTTTTAGCTCTTTGTAAAAAGAAACTTCTCACCAGAGGAAGCCCAGAAAGCCCATAAATATATAAGAAAATGCTCTACATCTTTAGCTATAAGGGAAATGCAAATCAAAACTTCAATGAGATTCTACCTCACTCCTGTCAGAGTGGCAAAAATGAAGAATACGAACAATGACAGATGCTGGAAGGGATGTGGGAAAAGAGGAACACTGTCATACTGCTGGTGGGACTGCAAACTGGTTTAGCCACTCTGGAAAGCAGTGTGGAGACTCCTCAAAAAATTAGGGCTGGAACCACCTTATGACCCAGCTATCCCACTTCTGGGTATTTTCCCAAAAGAATTTGAATCAGCATACTATAGAGATATGGCTTCATTGATGTTTATAGCAGCTCAATTTACTATAGCTAGACTATGTAACTGACCCAGATGCCCCTCACTGGACGAGTGGATTCAAAAACTTCGGTACATATATACAATGGAATACTACTCGGCCATTAGAGAAGACGATATTATGGCTTTTGCAGCCAAATGGATGGAGATGGAAAAAATTGTGGTAAGTGAAGTATACCAATCTCAGAGACTCAAGGGCCAAATGTTTTCTCTCATCTGCAGAAGCTAGATTACATCTGGAAACAGTATGTTAGATGGCTAAGCTAATAATAACCTCAAATTGTATGAATTTTTACGAAAACAGAGGGACCATTGCCTAGGATAACTGGAGGCATAGGGTGGGGGACAGGGTGTGGGGAAGAGTTTAGGAAGGATATCTAGGAGACTGGAGGGTGAGAGTATGGGGGAATCATCTTAGGAGGAGATATCTGACCTCCACGAGATACCCATTTAACTCAGGAGTTCTTTTGGGGAAAACAGAGAATCATGGGGAACCCAAAGGGGGCATCCATGACATGGCATCAGCCTTGGATAACTATGTAAATACACATTTGTTCTTGATTGTTTGACAATGATTCCCCCTCAATTGTAACTCCATATCCATCTAATTAAAAAAAAAAAAGGAAACTCACTTTAGATCTAAAGACCCCTGTGGGCGGTAAGTGAAGAGATGGAAAGAGATGTTCCTTGAAAACCAAAAAGAAGCAGAGGTGGCTATAGTTACATCAGATGAAATAGACTTTAAGTAAAAAATTGGCCAAAAATCAAAAAGGGACATTACATAATGATAAAAGGGCCCATCTTCTAGGAAGATACAATAATCGTAACCTATAGGTGTCCAACATCAGAGCATCTAAATAAATTAAATAAACATTGACTGAACTGAAAGGAAAAATAGCAATACAATGATAATGGGAGACTTCTATCCCCACTTTCAATAATGGGCAGAATATCCATAGAGAAGATCAATAAAGAAATCAAAGACCTGGACTCTATAAACAAAACTGACCTAATATATGTACACAAAACATTCTACCTGGTAGTCACAGAATACACATTCTTCTCAAGTACACAAGGGTGTTTCTCTAAGATGGATCATCTATTAAGGCATGAAATAAATCTTAATCAATTTAAAATCGAGATCATACCAAATATCTTTTCTAAACACAAAGGAATGAAACTAGAAATCAGTAACATAAGGAAATTGGAAAATTCACAAATACATGGAAATTAAATAATGCACTTTTGAATAGCAATTGAATCATTAAAGAAATCAAGGAGATTAAAAGATACAGCAAGAAGCAAGAACATAACATACCCAAAATCTCACAATGTAGCAAAAGCAGTACTAGGAGGGAAATTCACTGTGATAAGTGCCTACACTAAAAGAAAGACCTCAAATTAAAAAAAATCGTAGTTTTACTTCAAGGAGATAGAAAAAGGAGGACAAATTAAGCCCAAAGTAAGCAAAAGGCAGGAAATAATAAGATCTGAGCAGAAATAAGCAAAATGGAAAATCAAAATTCTCAATGAAACTAAGAGTTTGTTTTTTGAAAATATTAGCAAAATGGGCCAACCCCTAGCTAGACTAAGAAGGCAGAAGATTCAAATAAATAAAATAAAAAATGAAATAAGAAACATTACACTTGATATCACAGAAATTGAAAGGGTCATAAGAGACTTCTATGAACAATAATTTACCAACATACTGGATAACTTAGAATAAAAACATTCATAGAAAATTTACTCAGAACAAATCAATGGATACATGAGAAAGTGTTATAAATCACTAATAATCAGAGAAATGCAAATCAAAACTACATTAAGATTTCACTTCACTCCAGTCAGATTGGCAAAGATGAAGAATACAAACAATAACAGATGCTGAAGGGGTTGTGGTGGGAGAGGAACACTAACTAGCACACTGTTGGTGGAACTTCAGACTGGTACAGCCACTCTAGAAAGCAGGGTGGAGAATCTACAAAAATTAAGGATGGATCCACCATATGATCCAGCTATCCCTCTTCTGGGTATTTTCCCAGAGGAGTTAGAATCAACACATTACAGCAATGCAGCAAAATCTATGTTTATAGCAGCTCAATTTACAATAGCTAAAGTATGGTATCAACCCAGATGCCACTCTTTGGAAGAATGGATCCAAAACAGTGTTGTATATATATAATGGAATTCTACTCAGCAATTAGAAACAATAATATTGAAGTCCTTGAAGGTAAATGGATGGTAGTGGAAGAAGTCATGCTGAGCAAAGTTAGCTGAACCCAGAGAGTTAAGGGTCGAATGTTTTCCCTCATTTGTGGATGCTAGAGCAAAACCCAGGCTTTTGTGAAAGGTCGTCCGACTCATGTATTAGACCCAGTAAAGGCATAGCAACACATAATCTAGCCCAACCATAGATATGTGTTGGGGGCATGGGGACAGATGGGGAAGTAGAGGGGAGAGAGAGGGAGAATAGGGAGATGTCTAGGGAGATAATCAATAATTCAGCTAGGGAGACAATCAATAATGTAGCACACTCTTTATCCCCCTGAGAATCCAAATAATACTTATGCAATCATTTAATTCTGGAAAATTCACAATCTAAATATTTATATCACTACTAGGGGTGAAATATAGAAGAAACAAAAGACTGGGTTGTGGCAATGTAGGGGTAATTCTGGTTTAAGAACAAATGCATATCATATTGTTACTTTATATGTGTTTATGATTGTACTCAACTCCTTAATTAATTTTTTTAAAAAGAAAGCTTATAGTAGCATCATTTATAATATCCTTAAGTGGGAAAACCCAAATTGTCATGAAGAGTAGAATGGACAAATACATTGTAGTATATTCCCATGGTAGAATCCTACATAGCAATGGGAAAGACTAAGTTATTGCTATGTAGAAAATATGAACAACTCAGGAACCAAAGAATATGTACCACATGATTCCATTTATATGTTTTCAAAAACAGGACTAATATAATCTTTAGTAAGAGAAGGAAGAATAGGAGAAAGGGGGTAATGCCTTGGAGGAAGTACTAAGGAGACTTGAGGGGATGCTAGTGATATTGTACATCCTGATGTTGTAGTAATATGGGGGTCTTCACTTTTGGGTTGGCAGGCTTGGATTTGAATCCTGGCTCATGGGGTGTATGACGCCAGCTTATTTAATCTCTCTCCAAGTCTCATTTTCTCCTCTTGCAGAGTTCAGATAGTAAGACACAGTAAAGATCAATGAGATGACATAGGTATAGCTCTTAGCCCAGGACCTGAAGCCACAAGCCCCATGGTTTCTGTCCCTTCATTTTGGGGTGGTAATTGTACTGCCTGAGCCGGTGGGACAAGACATGTCCCTTGCACTGTCTTCTCCCCTCTCAACCACCTTTGTCAGTGAGGTGTTCTTTATGAAAGGACTTTCATAAATGGGGCAGGAAACCATCTATGCAATAGGGGTGCCTTACATGGCTACTTAGCAGAGTAAAGCTATGCACCTGGCCTGGGGACCAAACCTATAATCTTGCCTGTGATGGGCTGGACTGTGGAGCTCAAGTAGACAGAGCACACATGCTTCTAGTTTTAGGGATCTTTCCAAGCCCCATTTTCCTTAGGGATGGGGTCAGGGGAGGACACACCTCTCTAAAGCAGAGGGGTGGCTGTCACTTTTCTTCATTCTTTCTCAATAAGGGATGAGGCAATGGTGTAGAGGGTACCCCAATCATTTGGCTGAATCCCAATGTTAAGGATTAGATTTTGCTTCCCTGCATTTCCTCCTGGATCGGGTGTCCTTGGCTTCCTGTCCTGAGCTGTCAGAGGGTGGTTGCTGGGCAGCTGTGAAACATCTGCCACTGCATTCCACCTTCCTTAGAGAGGTGGGCAAAGTGATATATGTGTGAATGTTCCAAATACAGTATGCGTTTGTGTGCACTTGTATAAAATTTCATTTTGGGGGCCCTTCATGCAGTCTCTGGGATAAAAGGCAGTGTGGAGTTAATACCATCATTCTCACAGCCAGACCCTCATATTGCTTTGGCATATGTAACGTTTCCCAGGCATGTGGCATTTTTCATTTGAAGAGGCAGCCTAGAGCACATTCCAACTTGAAAGATTTTGCTTTCTGGATGGTAGTTTCTTCTTCCAAGTCCTTGGGAAAATGTTGTCGTGGTGGTTCCCTGCCCCCCACCCACATGATTAACTTCCTTGAAAAGAGCATATACAGCCCTTGTAAAGATTTAATTTTTACAAGTTCTTTAATTCTTTCCAGGAAAGCAGATCACTACACAGAGTGACTGTGTGCCATGCAGACTGCTGACCTCTGGGCAAGAGGGAAGACTTGGTCTCTGGCAGAGTCCATTTGAATTCTGGTTCCATCTCTTCTTAGTTGTGTGTCCAAGGCATTTGACCTCATCCTTGAAAGTGGGACTAAATAAGATCATGTGTGTCAGTGATTCTCACTGGGATGTCTCTGTCCCCAGGGGAGATGTTGGGTGATGCTTGAACACATTTTTGATTGTCAGCACTGGGAGGGGGCCTCCACTGGCATCTAGTGGGCAGAGGACAGGGATGCTACTCCACAGCCTACAATGGCATCTCTACAACAAAGAATTAATCATCCCCAGGGACCAACAGTGCAAAGCTGGGGAACACTGGTGTGTGTGGACACATGGGGCAGAGCTGTGCCTCTGCGTATCTGCCCTCCCTGTCCCCTTTACTTTGGTTGATAATTTCTTCCCCGAGACTTCTTCCTGCTGAGGACCCTTTGTGAAGACTTGATGTTTTTGTAGTGAGTTCATTTCCGTTTCTCCACTGTGGTTAATTTAGACCTCTTCACTTCTCTCAGAATTCATGTCCCACCTTCTCTTTCCCCTGCTTTTAACAGATGACAGACTTACAGACCAGAATTCACTCTATTTTCTGCTCCCAAGCTCACTGATCTATCTCATCTTTAGGTCTGAGGCAGGCACTGCTGTTACTAACCAAAAGTAACCTCTTTCTTCTTCACTGTTGGAGCCCTGGTCTTGTTTGGGGAATGGGCAGAAATGCTTTCATCGCAGGGAAGTAGGCTCAGTCTTGATCTAAATTGCTAAGTTGCAATCTTAGGTAAAGTCATGTATTAAGAAATCTAGAGTGCTTCTGGAAAATATTTTTCTTCTTCTAAGAGGGAAGTTCGTGGAAAGAAATTGCCCTGTGATAGCACATGCATCCTGATTATGAATTGGTCATATAAGGATGTGAAGCTTAGGGGTGCTGCAGTCATCTTTTGACTATGAGGCAAAGATAAAGCTAATCATAGGGTTGTTGATTCTGAGGTCTGTCAAAATTAAGCTGCTTTAGGGACTGGAGTGGTGGCTCAGTGGTTACGGTGCTTGCCCGGTATGCACAAGTACATGGGTTCAAACCCCAGTACCCATGTACACAACTAAGTGTGGGAGCAACAAAAGCCATGTGAAAAACTCAATAAAAATTGATTCTCTCTGTCTCTCTCTCACTGTCCTTCTTTCTTTCTTAAAAAAAAAAAAGTAAGCTGCTTTACTAAAGGCAGTGAAAAAAACTACCTCCTGGCTTTAAAACTTGAGTTCACGTTGCAATCCTGGAACACTACTGTTATTTGAGCCTGAGTTTCTAATAGGTACAGCATGTTCTTTCGTTCCTTTTCTAGTGAAATGCCTCCCAAATCCTGTCCCTATCCATTGCCACAGACATGCTCCTCTTTCGTTTCCTTCCTCTCTTCTATATTTTTAAAGTCTTTTCCTTTCTATTGGCTTTTGGTACATATATTAAGACATGCTGAAGCCTCTCTCATCTTAAAAAAAAAATCATTCCCCAAACCACCCTCAACTCTGCTACACATACCCCCTTCCAGGTACTTCCCTGCCCTTCCTCTTAACTCTCCCACTAAGTAACTGAAAGGCTTTGCCTACACTTGCTATCTCCTCCTCCCCACCTCCCACCCGCTCCTTCATCTCAGCAACCTGGATTCCACTCCTACTGATCCACTGGACACTTTCCAAGGTCACCAAGACTGCCACTTTGTCCTATCCAACACATGCTTTTCAAATCTGATCTCATCCTAACACCTGGCACAACTGATCTGCTCCACCCTGCTGAGAGCCTTTCTTCCCCTGGCTTGTGGAACACAGCCTTCTCTGTGGAGCTTCCTCCCACCTCCCTGGCTGGCTTCCAACATCTAGTACTGTTTCCTTCTTCTGCAGTCTTGGTGGATTCTCTCCTAGCTCTTCTCGCTTCCCTGCCTCAGCCTTGTGGGAAAGAATCACAGCCAGTGTGTCCATGTGCTCCCACCTTCTGTCTCTAACCCAGAACTTTCTTACTTTGGGATCCACGTGCTCGTCTGTTCTTGATTAGCTACTTGGCTTCCTCCTGGTATCCTCAGTCTTGACACATTCAAACTAAATTCAACATCTCTTCTCAAAACCAAAATACCTGACAAGAGCAACTTAGAGGAGGAAAAGTTCATTTTGACTTATGGTTTCAGATGTTTAGTCCCTGTGGTCAGCCAATTCCATTACCCTGACCTAAGGTGAATCTGAATACCATGGTGGAAGGGCATGGTGGAGAGAAGCTGCTCCCTTCATGGCAGTCAGGAAGCAGAGAGAGAAAGGGGAAGGGGCCATAGGGAAGATGCACCCTTCCAGGATACATCTCCAGGGACCCAGCTCCTCCAGTCACACTCTACGTACCTACAGTTACTACCCATTTAGACCATTCAAACTAGGATGGAGTGATTAGGTTACAACTCTCACAATCCAATCTTTTTATCTCCAAACATTTTGCATTAACACAGGAGCTTTTGGGGGATGCCTTATATCCAACCTATAACAGCCTCCTACCCATCAATGGCTCCACCTAGCTGCCAGAGCCAGGTACCTGGGAATTTCCACTCCTTCCTCTCCTCACCTCTACTTGGATCTTTCATGAAATGGTATTCTCTCAGGATCTCTCAGCTTTGCTTGGTCCCCTCAAATCTCTTACTTTATTTCCTGCAGCTCTTTCCAAACTTTCTCCTCGTCTCTATTTCACCTTGTTCCAACCCATTCTTACACGCAAATCTGTGTGTCCACTTTCTGCTTAATGCGGTATGATGGTTCTTACAATATCACTGGGGCTTCTGAGGCTCTATGTTCTAGGTCCTTCTCCCCTCTCCTTCTCCAAGGAAGTGCATGTCAGATTCACCCCTGCTTAGAACCCTGCATTCCCCCTCCTCAACCTGAGCCCCGCCTGGGTGACTCTGCCTCCCTGTAGCAGCTGAGATGTCACCTGCCTCCAATGAGTTTCTCCTTACTCACCTTGCTGGACTAGGAGCTGCTCCCATGTTCCACCTTAGAGGTCTGAGCCCACGGAGCTCATTTCATTTCTTTATACATCTGTACCCCTGTTCAACCACCAGCTGTACAGGGGCAGCCTCCTGTAAACTTGTTCCCCATCTGTAGATGCTCATTGAATAGTTCTGAAGTGACAAGAATAATCGGTTGAATGACTAATTATGAGCATGTCCAGGGACTCCACTGCCCTTACAGATGGCCTCTCCCTCTGGCAGTGTCTGCCCACTTCCTCCTTCGCATTTCTGTCTTCTGTGCCCCGCTGTTGACTCATTACCTTCTAAGGTCCGTGTGCATTTTCTGCCTACCATCAAGTTTCATTTAACTCTGAGGAGATGGTGCTACTGCTTTCATTATTGGGATAAAAGTTCAGAGAAGTAAACTTTCAGAGGTCGTACAGTGAAGTAGCAAAGTTAATATTTCAATACTTTTTTTCTTTAAGCCTTGTTCTCCTCCATCACAATGATCTTGCACGAAGGTTTTCTAGAGTGGTTTCATTTGCAGTATTGTTCAGATCGTGCAAATTCGCTGCTAACTGGGGTGTTGAGACACAAAGGAGGCTTCTGTTTAACTGGGAGTTTATCAGAAAGTTGTTGCTGGTGCGTTGATTGACAGTTTAAACTTGAGATGAATGTGGCTTCTGGGAGAATGTCACAGGAAAGGGGATTCTTTTCTAGAGATGGTTCCAAGGACCCATCCTTCCCCCTGCAAGGGGACAAGTTTGTTTCTAAACTCAAACTCCATCTCTGGCACAAGCAAATGCTAGTTCTCTTTCCTCTGCCCCCTCAAGAACCCTTATGAAATCTAAGGACCCTTCCTGGTACCTGCTCTGCTGCAGTTTGCATGGCCTGGAAACCTGGCTCCCAATTTTGTTTCTGAAAGCTCTGTCAGGATTGGAAGTTTCATAGATGGAGCCCTGGGGCTGTTAGATAAGGCAAGGGGTTGCCCTGCCAGTGTCCTGGGTATGCTAGAGGAGAAGGCCTTAGTATTTGGATACCACAAGATGCCCTTGTGAAATTGAAATCCACCCTGTCATCACTGTCTTTGAAGAAAAAGGCCACTGTGTATTTGTTTCCCACTAAATAGTCATCCATTTATGTATTCATATATGTATATAAGCTTTTACGGGTACATGGTAATTATACATAATAATGGAGTTCATTTTTACATAATCATATGTGTGGACTATGATTTGTTCGGTTTCAGTCCGAATACATACTTTTGAAAGTCAGAGGCGGGCTTTGTCTGAGCCTTCGGGAATAACGAATCACAGTGAGGCAGGAATACCTGGAGGAATTCTGGAGGTGCGGTGTTAGGAGAGGCCATGTACAGGTAGTAACAAGCTCTCTGAGACCTGGAAGATAAGGCGATGAATGGCGACTGCCACGGAGGCACTGTGGCAGGCACTGGAAGGGGATGCAAGAGAAATCCAAGCCTTGGTCTCTGCCTTTCAGAAACTCCAAATTAAATTCAAAGAGAGATGACTTCCTGTACCATGGCTAACAAACCATGGCAAGCAGTAGCTTTTTAGTGTCAGATGCACCGAATAGATTTTAAAGGCCAAAGCCTTTATAGGTAAAAGCTCCAAATAAGACTTGTACCATGTAGAGATTCTCTTGAGCAGGTGAGTTCCCCAACATTGGAGGTATTCAAGAGAGTCTGGAAGGCCATTTATGAGTAAGGCAGGACAGCCAGGGGAGGAGGCAGAATGCACACACAGAGGAGGACAGGGGAGGCCAGTGTTTTCTAAGGTGACAATTATGTTCGAAAACTCCTATTGAACTTCATTTGTTAAACATCTCTCTCATGATTTTTCGACACCTTGACTCCAACTGTGCTATCACTTACATGCTGTTTTAATTAAAAAGATAGATTTTGTAAAGGAGGTAGTACACATCTACGGTTACAGTATAATCTCATGCATTTATTATGTAAAAATAATAAAGTGCTAAAGTACAAGATGGATGCTGTCATTTGTGTAAAAAGATACATTTACATTTATATCTACTTGTTCATGCATAAGCATACATTTATACTTGTTCATGCATTTTTTTATTTTGCAAGAAACTATCAAATAAGTTGCTAATACTCATTGCCTCTGGGGTGGAGGGCTGACAGAGGCTGAGGCACATATTACTTATTACAAACCATAAAAATCATTTTAAAAATCATTCTCAATTACATACCCGTTTTGTAAATTAGAATGTATGCTATACATTCGGAGGAAGATTTGAGTGGTAAACTCTTGCCTTTATTTTTCTGTATTTTATAAAAATCTCTATAGGCACCGCTTACATGGGTTTGACTTTAAGATAGTGTTGAATGACACTATTGGATATGGGAACAAAGCAGACAGCTGTAGGAGGCAGAAGGAATCAGAGTCTCATGCAGACTTGAAGAGCGCAGATGGGGAGGTACAAAGGCCCAGGGGAGGGCAGACCCCTGGGGTTTGCGATCCAGAACAAAATGCTGGCAAAAATTTTGGATCAGAGGTAGAAGGAAGGAATCCCAAAGGGGTCAGAGACTGACTGAGATTCCTCCAGTGAGGAGTGGAGGGTTATGTGAGAGAGAGCTGGACAATAGTCCTAGAGGCTGAGAGCAAAAGGAATGAGGAAGCCAGTGGAAGCCCCGGACAGAGAAGGAAGCTGGAGGCAAGATGGTAGTCAAAGGATGCCAAGCAGTTATCAAGATCACTAGTTGCCCAAACCTGGAGGGCACCTCTTATTTTGCAATTGTACATGCAACCTGAATACCTGGACACTGTGGCTCTGATCAGGACCCAGGCGGGGTGCTGGGTGGGCTGAGGGGAAGCAGGATCTGACAGCAGACACCTCGAGGTGTCTCAAGTCTCAACTTGAGGATGGGCAGGAGGAGGTGGGGGCTTCGGGAAGGTTTTGCCTTGTAGTGGGCTAGGGCCCAGGAGATGTGGGGGGCAAGTGGCCTCTCTGGGAAATTTTGGCTTGGGTGATGGTGTGTAGACTTGTTTTCCTGACCAGGAGTATGACCTTGGTGTGCCTGTGGGACAGCATCTAACAAAGGAAGTCCACCTGATCATCCTCTTCCCAGGGTGGCACCTGTGCATACCCTGGGACACAATGGCTGGGATGCAGGTGGGACTGGATAGCCTCAGAGGTCTCAGGAGCCCAGCATAAGAAGTAGGGGGAGGACTCTGGGTGGATGATCACAGGGGGCTGAGGAAACCCCTCTCTGGAGCTGATGAGGTAGAGGGACAGCTGTGCCTTTGGAGACCAACGACAAGGTGAAAAAGACCTGGGGAAGGTAGGGTGACCTCTGAGAACCGATTTATTGAATCTTTGCAAGAAGTCCTAAGGGAAAGGGTTGCAGGCAGCAGAGAGGAAGGAAGCAGTCATGTTTCCCTTAGCAACCTTAGCTAGGAACACAGTTCTTTCTTTCCATAGTTCTGACCACCAAACACCACTTCTCTCTCTGCTCTGGAACTCATCCAAGACAGGTATTTCACTCTCTGTTCCGATGAGACAAGAACAAGACACACTTTCTTTTTCCCTAATGTCCCTTGTAAGAAACTGACATTTGCCTATAAGGTTCTATTTTTTTTCCTTTTGGTTTTTTAATTATAAAAAGCTTCTAGCAGCTGATTTATCATATAGGGAACAAATTGTGTCTTTGAGACCCACTAGGTAATTACTTGAGTTAGCGCTGCAGATATCTACGCAGGGGCCAGCAGTCAATTTTGACTCTGAATAGATAATACACGGACCGCTATTAAGTTTAATGTAGATTAATGTGAGTTGCTTCCGTTTGCACGTATGTATGCAGGTACCAATAATTAAGATTAATTTCCACCAGATAGAATGGCCTTCATTGTGCACAGTGCCAGAAAATGCTTCTTTAATAGCTGTTAATTGAATATATTTGCTTTGATGGTGAAATCCTGATTAGTCTTGTTTCCCTGAAAACTCCCCTTCTTGCTCCCCCCGCCCCATCTTGAGGGGAAAGAGAGATTGGCAGTGGCAGAATCAGAGCTTTGAAGGTGATGACCCTTTCACACTCTGCTTTCCAAACCCATTTCATGCACTCCATATCTGAGTGAACCAGCAGCCGTAGCTGCTTCCACCTGAGGGCCTACTATGTGCCAGGTGGTTTGTTTCCATGTTCATTTTTCACATTTTTTATTGGTGCGTGGTAGTTGCACATAATGATGGGATTTATTGCTACATATTCATTCCATGTTCGTTCTTCACAACAATACTGTGAGGTGGAAATTTATTACACTATTTATAGACACGAGGAAGCAGGTTCAGCAAATGTCAAGGCATTTGCCCGAGGCTGCAAGATAGGAATCAACAGAATAGGAATTCCAGACTGGAATTTACAGAATAAATACATAAGGATTTCAAAAATTGTCAGGATGCACTTGGATCTTATCAGCTCTGCTCTTTTCCCTTTTACTACTTTCTGCAGGTCTCAGGGCCTCAGCTGAATCACTATCTCCATTACCTTCTCTGAGTCTCTCTTGGCTGTGATTTACCCTCCTTCCTACCCTGAACTGTTCAATTAGACAGAAAATGCAAATCTTCATGTGGTCAGAAGCACTCGCCAAAAGTCCGGTTATTTCCTCAATAGTCCCAAAGCCTGGTTTGTGTAAGTAAAGGGTGTGAAACAGTAATATTTCAAGACAGGTGCCCTACTTTTCCTTAGAAGGGATACCCATTCCCGTTTTGTTTCTACAATGGAAATGTCCTCTCTTACACCTTCACGTTTTCCTTGTACAGGTTGAATATCCTTTACCCAAAATGCTTATTACCTGAAGTGTTTTGTATTTCAGATTTTTTTTAGATTTCGAAACATTTGCCTGAACATAACGAGATACCTTATGAATGGGAGCCAAGTCTAAGCATGTTTCAGATACACCATCCACACATAGCCTGAAGGTCTTTTTATACATTTTAATGCATCTGAGTTTTCATTGCAAACTATTACATGAAGTCAGGTGTGGAACTTTCCAATGGTGGCATCAAGTTGGTGTTCAGAAAGTTTTATATTTTGGCTGGATGTGGTGGCATACCCCTGTAATCCCAGCAGCTCGAGAGGCTGAGGCAGGAGGATCACAAGTTCAAAGCCAGCCTCAGCAACTAAGCAAGGCCCTAAGCAACTTAATGAGACCCTGTCTCAAAATAAAAAAATAAAAAATGCTGGGGATGTTGCTCAGTGGGGTTAGGAGCCCCCGATTTCATCTCTAGTCACCCCCTCTCCTGCCCCTGTGGAAAAAAAAATTCAGATTTTGGAGTACTTCACAATCTTGATTTTTTGATTAGGGATGCTCAACCTATATAGATACTTTTATAAAAAAGACAACAGCCACTGTAACAAGTACCCAGAACAGCTTCTACTGCCGAAGTTCAGTGGTGAAGGGTGAAGTTGAGGGCAGCACATGAGAAACGAAGGCCCTAAAATGATTTTTGCCTCTTCCAATTTTGTTTGGGTTGTTGGAGACTTTAGAAAACCTGAGGTATGATTTGGGGTGCCCAGTGGGTGCTGGTTGAATTGTGTGTTTTCCCAGAAAGACTATGATTTTCTGCGTGGGAAAACGGAGTTGAAATCTTGCCTCTCATAAATGAGCTGTGTGACCTTGGTCAGTTTACTCAACCACTCTGAACCCAGTTTCCTTTCCTCCCATGTCACCCATTTCATAGGATCTTTCTTCTCTCTCTAGAGAAAATGAGTAGTCTGTACTAAGTATTGCACTTCATGCAGGATATCTGATGAATATAATTTCCCTTTCCTGTGAGGTTTTGATGGGTTTAAGGGGAAGCAACAATTTTCATTGTTTCTTCCCCAAGAGAGCTGAATTTTCACTGACATCACTGGAGAGGAAAAAAAAATCCTCTTTAGATCTGTTTTGGGGACTTGATTCAAATCCTTCTTCATCTGTAACAGTACAAAGTTGGACTTAGGCTTGGGGATGCCAGCAGCATCCTGATGGGCAATGTGTCACTGAGTGAATGGGTCTGTGTTTTACGCTGCCCACTAATCACCCACAGCACCCTCGGTCACTCTAATAGCTCACCGTCATATCGCTGAGGGCCCCCAGGGAGATACTTGCCCTCACCCCAGTTCATAGCCACTGGCTGCTGTATAGTTCCACATTGGCACTCTGTGGCCCTTACCTGGGAGTGTGAGGGTGTCATGAGTGAGGCTTGCTCCCCCAGTAGCAGCTTCTGATGGTCTGCAGAGGCCACCCACAAGCAAGGCCCTTCCGCAGAGCAGATAGCCCCCTGCCCACTTGCACGCTTCAAGAACTGGACTGGACACCCTCCTTCCCTCCACTCCTTTGGGCAGCCAGTATCAGCAGGGCTCCCAACACAACAACTGGCACACCCTGGCCAATAAGTGCATGGACAGCAAGAGGATAAACGCCTTGGTCCTCCACTTGGTACTTTGCTCTTAGTGGCTCTGAACCGAATGGGGAGATTGAAGTCATGCCTGTGTTTAGGTGTGTCACTTCTTAAAGGCTAACTGGCCCCTTCCATCAGAGGTTTATTATTGATGTTTAGATAACGGGACATGATTTGGGGAGCAAGTCATTCAGACATAATTAATAGCTATAAAGGTTTCTAATCAAGCCTAGATTCTCCTTCCAAAATTCTGTATGTAAATCCCATTACAGTTGCAAGGTGAATATACTAAACTATATATTTTTCTGATGAAAGTATTACGACCAGGTGTTCAGTCACTCGGGCTGTGGAGTCCAATTGGAGTTTGACTCCTATTTTTGTCACTCATTAGCTTGTGATGCTATGTGAATTGCTAAGCCTTTCACAGCCTCAGTTTCTCATCGGAAAACAGGGGAAATGACACCTGTCATACTCAACAAAATCTGATCAAATTATGTCATGTGCATGTTTAAACATGAAATATGAATCCCACTATGTAGAAAGCCCATCTTAAGAGGACTTTTATGAGATCTAAAGGAAATAGTGTCATGAAAAAGCCAAGCCTGGCACATAGTAAGTGTAGAAGTAAAAGTACTGCTCTTAGTAAGGAGAAGAACTTCAGAGGTAAGAAGAATCTTAAGTCCTCAGAGCAGGCTTAAATTACAGCATGATGGGGGCTGGAGCAGTGGCCCAGAGGTTACGGTGCTTGCCTGGCATGCGTGAGTACACAGGTTCAAACCCCAGCACCACGTACACAACGAAGTATGAGAGCAACAAAAACCATGTGAAAAACTCAATAAAAGTGGATTCTCTCTGTCTCTCTCTCTCACTGCCCTTCTCTCTTTAAAAAAACAAACAAAAAAGTTATAGCATGATGGGCTATAGTTAGCAATGAAAAAATATCTTGAAAGTACCTAATGTTTTACTTTGGGACACAGAATCAAAAACAATGTCTGAAATTCCAGGAAATCTTCATTAACATATGACCTATTCCATCAGAAACAGGGGACTTGGGTTAGCCCAGTAATAAAGTGCTTGCCTAGCATTGTGGGGCCCTGGGTTCAATCCATAAGCTCTGCAAAAGAAAAGAAGGAAAGAAGGAAGGAAGGAAGGGAGGGAGGGGGAGGAAGGGAGGAAGAGAGGGAGGAAGAGAGGGAGGGAGGAAGGAAGGGAGGGAGGGAGGAAGGGAGAGTGGGTGGAAGAAAAGAAAGAAGGGAGGCAGGGAGGGTGGGTTCTGCTTAGTCCAGACCAGAGGGAGGGAGAGCGATGAGTACAGTGCTTTCCGAACCTCAGATGGTATGCAATTGCTTTACCATGATGGATAGCTGCAGGTTCTCCCAACATGGCACCTCTCACGGTGTAGGCATGTGCCAGGCAGGTGGGTGTGTCTTGGCTGCCCTTAACTGCATATGGTTCTAGCCCCTCCTGGGTTGTACTTGTGCAAAGTTAAGCCTGAACAGACATTCAGAGACCTGACTTAAAAAAAAAAGAACCCATGCAGAGATCTTCCTTTCTAATAAGGTCACACTTACAAGAAAGAAAACTGTATGTGTCCAAGTTTTGCCAGATATACTGAATTTAGAGGTTTCTGTGCACAAACAAGGAAGCTGGCAGCTAAAATTGACATTTTAAATATATTAACATTTGCAGTACATCACAGCAGCAGAGTGGGACTTGCAGAAGTAGGTTCTGAGTGTGGCCAGCCAGATGAACCTTAATACCACATGAATAATTGAGAACTGAGCTCGAGCAGATACCTGCTCTGTTTTGAGTGACCTGGACAGATCTTGAAAGCTCGGTCAGTGTGGATTTCTCAGGGATGCCCAGTATACAGTCGTCAGTTTCTAATGCCACTGTTTTAGAGTGTGTAAACAGTGGGCACAGTTGAGAGACCCTGGCATGCCCTGAGATGCTGGCATGCATGTTAGCTTGCCCACATAGGGCTTAGGCTGCGTCTGGAGCACCGGTGAAGGCAGCAAAACTGCAGTGGCCAATGCTGCTCTTAGGATGGGCATTGCTGTATTCTATGATCAAGGACATTGTCCACACCCCTAGAATAGTCAGGCATTCCTGCTTTTATTGCAGTGCTTGAGATGGAAAGATGGAGGAATGAAAGGACAGGTAGATGAGAGGAAATGGATAGCAAGAACAAAGAAGGAAAAGAAAGAAAGAAATAGGTGGATGAAACCTGAGACATGCAAGGGATCAGAAGTGCTCTGTGCAGTTCTGGGTTTCATTCGCAAAAAGAGACACAGAGACAGAGAAAACCCAGGAAGCAGCAAGGACCATGGGATGGTTCATAAAGGAAAAAGAACAAAAAACTGAAACCTCCTCACCACACTCAGTGTAAGGTGGGATGTGCTCAAAGTTCACATAGAAAGACATGCGTAAAGCCACCCTGGGCACGGTCTCAGACCTCTTGGATTCCTGAACACTAATCCAGCAACCAGCAATCAAAATGCTTCAAGAAGGAGGTTTTCACACAAATGAAAAGGAACATTTCTTTTCATTCTATTAAATTATTATACGGACCATGAGGTGGTTATGGATTGGAATTATTACTGGGACCAATGAATGGGATTTACATGGAAGCAGACTTAGCAGGAAATTCATCATTAAGAGACTGTCCGGTGAGAAGGCAGGCCTTGAGGCACCTTGAGATCCTGGTGGTTCAAAATGGCCTGTCAGGCAGGCAGAGAAAGCCATTCCTGCACGCGGTCAGTGACAGGACCAAGGGCCTCTCGATTCTCTTTGTTATTTCTAGGTTTTATGCTTTTGCAATCAAGAAGGACTTGGATAAACTCTTACATAACAAATCCTGTTGCAGGTTCTTACTGGAGATGAAATAAGTTATAATAAACACACATACATGGGGGAAGGTCAAGGAGGAAAGAAGGGAAGAAGAAAGGGTTAAAGGGCACCAACCTGTGGTCTACTTGGACCTGGGCTGAAGTTTATGTCTTTTAATTCTCACAACTACCCTGGGAGTTAAGTGGTTAGCTTCAGTCTTACAGTTGAGGAAAGAGATACTCAAAGAGGTTCAGTGACTTCTTGAGGTAGCACTGAAGCACAGGTGGGATTTTTACCTAGTCATTCGAAAATCTAGTCCATGCCCTACCCCTCCTGAGCACCCTATCTCGCATTTCCCTGGGTGCTGGGTCCAATATGGTTCTGGCCAGATGGTCCCTGGGACTGAGGTGGCACCATCTACCCGATGTTATCTTGTCATCCAAAGGAATGCTCACCTGTGGTAATGGTTAGTGAATCCAAGTGGAAGTAAGAACTCACTGGCTGTGTTCCTCTTCTGTTCAACTGCAAAATGAATTCAAACTCTCTCCGTCATTCCTTCAACAAATACATCATCAAGAAACCAAAAATCGTAATTGAATAATACCCTATAACTTAACACTTTTTGGTAGAGTTTTTTGACCCGGGAATCAGAAAATGAAATTCTTGTTCCAGGGCCAGCTTTATTTTTTTTCCCCTGAGTTTTGGTGGCTTTATTTATTTATTTATTTTAAGAGAGAGAGAGAGAGAGAGAGATAATCAATTTTTATTGAGTTTTTCACATGGCCCTTGTTGCTCTGACACTTAGTTGTGTATGTGGGTGCTGGGGTTTGAACCCGTGTACTCGCGCATGCTTGTTAAGTGCTCATAACCACCAAGCCACTGCTCCAGCCCTTTAGTGGCTTTATTTTAAAAGAGAAAGAAAGAAGGAAAAGTGAAATTATCTTTAAGGCCTTTTCAAATTATATATATATATATATACATATATATATATATATATACACACATACACACACACAGTTATACATGTGTGTATACATAATGTAATATATAGTAGTTATACATGTGACTATATCTATATACAGGTATATACCTTCCAATCAATATCTTCTAATCTACACTAACATCAGCAACAGCAAGATAATTAGCCAATAATCCAAAAACAAAATAGTTTGAAATCCATTGCTTGGTGATGGAGTATATTATTTCATGATCTTGTCATAGATTAACTTAAAAGCATGATGAACTGTGATTTTATTTCCCAGCAACACCCTGATCGGTTGGTGCAAGTCAGAGGTCTGGGAATGCGGGGTCGAAATACATGATCTGCAGAGTGTCATCTGCGGTTCCTGTGGGTGCTGGGTGGGGTCCTGACTCCCTTTTCCAAGCCAGAGTCCTCTCAGGCAGGTAACTTCTCTGAGCCTCAGTTTCCTCAGAGGGTGAAGTGGGTTGAGAGGACTGTGGAGGGTGAGGCGGGTTGGCCCAAAGTGACGCCTGATGCAAGGTGGTGCTCCAAGGACCCGCACCACTGCACCCCCATGCAGGTCCCCCAGGTTCACCAGGCTCTGCCCTGGCCTGCGCAATCCATGTCCGGTCTCCTGAGTCAGCACGCTGGACAGCAATACAAACAGGTGTTTGCCAGTCCTCTGGGTGAGGGACCAGGTCCTCTTCACTGTAGAAATCAAAGTCTCTGAAACACAGCTTCTGCTAAAGCCATTCCCATTTGCTCCAGACCATGCCCAGGGGGGTCCAGGGAGTTCCCTCCACCTCTGTGAAGGAGCGGGTCACCAGGCTTCCTCCTGGGCTGCAGTGGCTGAGCTGCAGGCCAGCCCTCCAGCCAGGAGAGGGTTAAAACCAACATTTGCAGATAAAGAGGTAAACATATTTACATTCCTTTCTTCACACTTTATGCATATGTCATGCAGTGAATAGTTTTAGAGGTCTGTTTGTACTATCTCTCCAGAATTTTTACAGTCTGGAGGACACAAAATCTCTATAAAGTGACTTATTGAAATAGAAGCAGATTGGTAAAACCGTTTCCCTCTTATGAACTGTGAAGAATGATCCTCTAAATGAAATCAGGAAGGAACTGGACAGAATCTTGTTTAATGGTCTGACAAAATGAATCACAACGATTCCAGACATCCATCACTGCTAAAAGGGGACCACAAATGATCTGTGAACCACTATATATTGATTACCCATGTAGTACAAGTGTCGGATTTAATGTTCACACACCATAGAGAGGCGGCAGGGACAGATGGTGCCTTAACTCTTCTTTGATAGATTTTAATGGTGAAATATTGATTTCTATCTGGCCAAGGCCTGCTGTTAGGGGCCAAAGTCATTTGTTGGGGATTGCCGGACACCCAGTTGGCCCGGGGTAATCAATCATTTTTGGCAAGGCAGGTGAAAATCCAGAGAGAAGCACCTTGGAACCCAAACTGGAGCGTGATGTGTCTGAGTCCAGCCACCTAGAGAAAGAGAGAGAGAGAGAGAGAGAGCAAGAGAAGACTCTTGGAGAATGTGCTTGTAAGGAATTATTAATGATAAGACATGTTTACTGAGGAGAGTCACAGCGAATCAGAGCTGACATGAAATAGTCCGGGAGCTTCGTGGAGAAAATGAGCCTCTTGCTAAGAGGGACTATATTTTATTTAAACATCCTTCTAAGGCTGAGAACTCAGGTAATCTGTTGTGTTACAAGCCACTGACTGTTCTTGCCATCCAGAGAGATAACAGTGAGGCGCTAATAGGAACACATCAATCACAATCAGGCTGCAATTCCAGTGGTGTCTTGTCCTCCCAGCTCCTCTTTAAGCTCCTTAATAACGATGATAACATAGTTCGGGGGCTGCTGAGAGGGGCTCTCCCCTCTGAGGGTCATATTCATAAAGTGAATAGCTTGCCAAGTCAGCATCCCGGGAAACTGGCTCCGTGCTGGGGGAGCTGAGTGCAGGGAGAGAGGGAGGGCCCTGGACCAGCCGGGAGGGGTGGAATCCAACAGGGGAGTTTTCCGTCATCTGTTGGCCCCTGGGTTCTGTGATGTCATTCCTGCCTCCTTCCTAAGAAAGGGGCGTGAGCATGGATGTTACGTGTAATTATCAAGGGCTCATTTTTCTGGGCAGCTTATAAAGTGATTTTGAAGGCAATTCCCCAGTGGAGCCTTCTATGTGTTTGGAGTGACAGCAACCTCATGGGAAAAAGTGTGTGGCTTAAGACTCTGGGAGGTGGGCGCATGAGGCAGGTGGGGAAGGAGTGCAGGATCCTTTTGCTGTCTGCAGCTCCATGTCAGCTTCTAACCTTTCACCTGCAGGGTTAAACATCTGTTTGCCTATTTGACTTCCCTGTAGGCTGTGGGCTTCTTGAGGGTGGCTGTTGTGTCTGATCAACTGTCATAGGCCCAACACATGACCTAGGGACTCACAAAATGAATAAAACTGAAAGCGTAAGTGCAGGCAGATGCACTTCTGTGTTGACGTTGGTCATCCTGCTTTGATATTCACACAAATACATTTGTATATGCCTGCTTAAAACTTCACCAGGAAAGCACTGACCTTATAAAGACGTGTAACACTCTTTATATTTCTTGGTTTGATTTGCTTTTTAGGAGGCAGCAAAGTATGGTGGGTGACTGCTTTGATTTGACTCCTAGATCTCCTGCTTATTAGATGATGACCTGGGCAGGTTGTTTCTACTCTTTATGCCTCAGTTATCTCATCTGTAAAATGGGGATAATAATAATAATACCAACGTCTTGAGGATTCAATGAGTTAGTAGATGTGAACTATTTATGAGTACCTTGCCTGCGTAAATACAAAAGTTCTATGTTACATAATTTTGCTTACATTATATATTTTTGCCATGGCATTATATTCAAGATCTTTACCTCAATGGATAAATATAAGGTTTTTTATGGTTGGTTTAGGGATCTCAACAAATATATGTTTTCCTGCCTGAGACAGAGCAAACTGCACTTTGAGCTGTAAGTTTATTTTGGTGGTGGTTTGGTGAGGAGGCAGGTATTTTGAATCATGGTAAATTCGTGGACTCTCTTGTGACTTCCTGCTGTGGCCTCAGTGAGTCTGTACTTGTCTGAGTCTATGTATCTCCCCAAACCTGTGCACATAGGTTTGTGTCTTGGGCAAAATAAGAGCACAAGCTGGTGCTCACATACAGAGGCGCTGCAGGGAAGGATGAGCAGAGCTTTGTGGACTGGCCAGCTGCGTGCCCTTCCCCCAGATGTGAGCACGCAGGCGGCAGATTCTGCTTAGATTATCTTGCTTACCTAATGATTTTTGCTTCACTGCCGTGCTCGATTGTGTTCACCAGGACGGCAGGCTATTAAAATGTCAAGGCACATTGAATTGTTGTTATCCAGGAAAGAGACCTTTCCAATCAACCTGTGTTCTGGGGGTTGCATAAACTCCAAGAAGGCGATTGGAGAAAGGCTTTACGGCTTTTTTACATAGATGGGGGTGAGCAGGGAGAACAGGAGAGGGCACCAAGGTTGGGGGCAGGGGAGAGGTGGGGCTCAAGGAGGAAAGCTCTAATTAAAATGCCATCTTTTCAAACAGGTATCAGAGGTTCCTTGCTTTTGCATTTTAGGGTAACTGCAATAGGACCTTACCAGTGATGTTATGATTTCAAAGAAAGGCGAGGGGGACTTAGAGGCCAGTGGTGGCCAAGAATTAGGGCTGCGGTGCTGAGGATCTGGGTGGGGTACAAGAATCAACGTTGTAAGGCAGAGACACCAGGAGTTACACTTCTGGTTGGCAGGAATAGCTAGAAAAACAAAGGTTTCCTTGTCCTTGAGCCTGTCCCAGTTCTGTGGAGAGCCACATTCTCTGCACCTCGGGTAGTAGTGGGCATTTTGCTGGTGACAGTACTGAGCCAAAGGCCACCGTGTTACCAAATAACACCTTTGGCTTGGCCCCTCCCATGCCAGCTAGGACAGTCTGGATACCTTCTTGTTTTCATGCTGTCAAATCTCATTTTTCCAAGGATTTATTTTCCTTGGGGAGAGAGGAAGAGCAGGGGCAAAGGACGTTCTCATAAAGCATCCGGTGATCAGAGTCGCTGAAGGCTGCAACCAGAAACTCAAACTTCCCTGGATTGACTTTTCCTGCTTGTTCACATCATCTGACAAATATTTGGCTTTCCTCGGCCACGTCTGTTTCATTTTTGTTTCAGAGAGATGGCTTTGTTTTTCCGGTGTATGGCCCTGCAAGGCGCGCCAAGATCCCTCCCCCTGGCCTCAGGTATCATTGGCTGCCGGAGCTTGGTGGCTGCGAGGGCTGCTGAGCAGCGCTCTTGCCTTTGTCAGTTTCATCAGCTGTAGTTTCATGCAGACACACGCGCAGAAGCGCGCGCGCACACACAAGCATGCACGCGCGCACACACACGTGCGCATGCGCTCACCTATTGCAGCGTCTCCACCAGGTTTCACCCCCAACCGTTCTCAGGTTTCTCAGGGTTGCAGCCTTGCCCTCTCCAGCTCTCTATTTCCTGGTGATTGCACGGCCGCTCTTTCAACTTCAAGCAAATCTCCAGGACACGTTTCCCCTTAGCTTAGTCCCTCCTATAGCTGCACCAGAGGAGTATTTTTCTGTATGACTCCCTCAGCTTTCCCTAGCCTTGGATCCTCCTTCTTGGTATGGTATGGCTTCGGGGACATGCCTTTGGAGTGTCTTTGGTCCCCAAGACATAGTTTGGTCCATTTCCAACATCTTTCATCTGAAACTTCATCTACTCCCACCCTGCACACACCATGCAGATGAGTATTCTTTTTGGGAGCTGTGGGTAGATGAGATGCTCCCTCCTGTCCCCACCCCAGGAGAGAAGAACTTCTCATTGGAGTTTCCAGGGTAATTCCCCTGCCCTTCCCTCTTTCTTATCTTTATCATACATTATTGGAAGTGTATATGTACTTGTCTTGGACAAAATGAGTAATTCCATTAATTAATCAACAAATATTTATTGAGCATGTACTATGTTAAATGTTAGCCAGTTCTATTTTTTTTTAAAGGGAGAGGAACAGTGTGTGTGTGTGTGTGTGTGTGTGTGAGAGAGAGAGAGAGAGAGAGAGAGAATCAATTTCTATTTATTCAACATGGCTTTCATTGCTCTGACACCCAGCTGTGCATGCGGGTGCTGGGGTTTGAACCCGTGTGCTCACGCATGCCAGGCAAGCGCCGTAACCGCCGAGCCACTGCTCCAGCCCTGTTAGTCAGTTCTTAAGTGTTGGAGCGATATGATAGGGAAAAAAACAGACTCACTTTCTCTCATTGCCTTTAAAAGACTCTCTGGGTCAGGGACGATATTGTATTTATTTCTGTAACCTGGATACATTTCAGATATGTGGATGAAAGAATAAATCCTCCTCCACCCTCTTGAGCAACCCCATAATTTTCTGTGTGCTGCTTCATTATGCTAAAACAGGAGCTAATTATGAGGAGCTTGATATCTATTATTTCTATCTCCCAAATTAAGAGAAAGATTTTACTTTCTCAAATTCTGGTGCAGCATTTTCATTATGCCTCCGGGTCTTCAAAGCTACCCTGTGTGGTGATTTTGGTCCAGTTCCAGCATTCCTCTTAATTAAAGCTCAGCAAGTCCAATGTCAAAGGTCAATGGTCACTGAAGCCTGGGCCAGGCTGGACATTGGGCCTCAGCAGTGCTGGCACATGGCTGTCTAAAGGACACATAGCCCTGCATACTCTGTCCCCTGAACCTGCACACGTCCCCTGACTCTCTGCCCCTCCACCACTCCAACCAGAATCTGAGGAAAATTTAAAAATGGAGAGTAGTTTGGTGCTTGGTTTCCATCTAATTCTCTAGATTCTTCCTAGACCCTCCCTGGCACTACTTAAAAGGAAGATTGATTTAATGGATATTAAGATATGATTTCCTTTTTTAGCATTCCCTTAACCCCTACCCCTGCTCCCAATTACCTGTAGGAAGCATGGTGGGCTCAATTCTATCTTAATTGGATTTTCTGACTATCGATGCTAACTTGGAACTGAGTCTTTTTGCCTATCACCTGGGCCAGTTCAGTTTCATGATTAGATTAGTTTAATTAACCTAACTGGGAGGCCCCCAAGTACCTGTTCTGTGAGGAAGAGGGGGAGGGGAGAGAGGAAGAGAAAGAAATGTTCTCTGCACACTGTGCTAATGGCAGCCTTGGTTTCAAGCCAGCAGCATTAACCTTACCTAGAGAAGGTGCTGGAAATTCCCACTGTGTTGGTGAGGCCAGGGCTTCTGGGCCTGGGGATGGGCAGGGTGGGGACTGGGGACACTTCCGGCTGCTGCAGGAGGGGGCTTAATCAGAGGCATCAGAAGGACTGATTCAGCAGCTATAAAGGACAGCTCTGTCCATCCTGGGCTGAACTGGAGACAGCCTGGG
>PVKS010029767.1:0-25049 GCA_004027875.1 Aplodontia rufa | reverse complement strand
TCCCTCTCTCTCATGTCCCTCACTCTCTTAAAAAAAAAAAGGGGGTGGGGTGCTGGAGTGGTGGCTTGTCGGTTACCTGTGCTTGCCCGGCATGTGCAAGTACATGGGTTCAAACCCCAGCACCATGTATACAACTAAGTGTCAGAGCAACGAAAGCCATGTGAAAAGCTCAATACAAATTGATTCTTTCGGTCTCTCTCACTATCCTTCTGTCTTTAAAAAAGAAAAAAAATGTCTTGGTGAATTATAAGATTTCAATTTATTCATTTTCATTAGAATATACATATTTCTTAATAGAATTTGTAAACTCTTAGGGGTTTACGTATATTAACTTTGAGGGATGATAGATCCATCTCTTCATTTAAAAATTCTGATTAAAAAAGTATTATTTATTTTCAAGGAAAATCTGTGTGTAAAACATCAGGATTGAGCCTAGGTCTTCATACATGCTAGGCAAGAATTTTATCACTGAGCTACATATCCCAGTCCTACATAGAGGTTAATATTTTTCATTTTCTTTTTTGTATCTGATTTTACATATTTGAGTTTATATATATATATATATACACACACCTATATGTATTCATATATACCTATATATATGTTTATATACATATACCTATATATACATATACACACGTTAACAAGAAAGAGAGCTCTATATATACACGTTGTTTTAAGTGTTTTCTTGCGTCAATAAACTTAAGTTCCCTTTTAAGGGACTATGTCACCATTTTCGTTTTATTTACTTATTGTTGAATGCTTAGATTGCTTCTGGCAAGAAATTTAGAAATCTTTTACTAAGTTGATAGATGAATAATATCTCTGTAAAAGGCTATTTAGTTACTAATAATACTACATCTGAATATTTTTCAGATGTTAGACTATTTTTGTTTTTAATAATCTGTGTTCTAGTCTTGACTATATATTCTTAGTACTTCTTACTAATTAACTCCTATAATCTTTTATATTAAGGATATTAGCTATTTGGTAAAGCTTATAAATATAATTTTGATTTAATATTTTCTTTCTGATTATAAAAACTGATAAACATTGCAAATGCAAATAAGCACATGTAAGATAATAAAGTGTATTCTATCAGTTCCCATATTAACAAATATGATTTAAATTGAATAATATTAACATTCTTGATAGTACACTGCTTAGTTCATGTGACAATATAATAATGGAAAAAGTTTAAATATTTTACATTTAAAATTGCTATGTGGGTGGCTGGAGTGGTTTGAACCCCAGTAACACATACATAACTGTCAGAGAAATGAAGGCCAGATGAAAAAATAAGTAAAACTGATTCTGTCTTTCTCTCCTTCTCTCCCTCTCTGTCTCTTAAAAAAAATTACATTCACATTATTTAAAAAATTAAAAATAAAATTGCTATGTGGTATCCATTATTTGGATATTACATAATTAACTAATGATTCAAAGATGGCCAATTCAAGTTTCATTTTTTATTACTCTCAACTTCATAATGTTCTTAAGACAAATTATAAGTGGTAGAATTGCTGGACCCAAATGTACTCATACTTTTGACTTGATGGAAACAACCATTTCAAAATGCTTTGTAATTCAATTCACATTAGCGGTGCTTAGCACTTCTGTATCCCTGTAGTTTACTGAAGACTGATATTCTGGCTTTTTTAGCTAATGTGGTATAGCTCATATAATAAATGTACACATTCTAAGCAAACAATTCAATAAATTTGCCAATATCCATCAGTGTAAACCCCCCCAATTCAGATGTACGGAATGCCTCCATCACCTCCCAAACACATCCAAACACATTCCTCTTGCACATCCCAGGTCTTAGCTGTGAATGTTTTCTGCATTACAGATTCTGTTCTATCATTATATAGAGTTTAACACAAATAGAATCATTCAGGATGTGTAATTTGGGGTCTAGACTTTTGCTCAGCATGTCTTTGAGATCCATCCCCGTTGGCCAGGCATGGTGTCACAGGCCTATGATACCTAGTGATTTGTGAGGCTCAGGCAGGAGAATCACAAGTTCAAAGCCAGTCTCAGCAAATTAGCAAGACCCTGTCTCAAAATTAAGAAAAAAAGAAAAGAAAAAATGAAAGGACTGATGATGTAGCTTAGTGGCAAAGCACCCCTGGGTTAAGAAAAAAAATCCATTCCTAATGTTGCCTGAATTAGCATGTACTTTTTTTTTTATTGTTGAGTAAAATGCCATGTTATAAATATATCCAAACTATCCCTATCTCCAGGTAGATGATTAGACATTTGGGTTGATTCCAGTCTGTGACTATTATGAAGAAAGCTACTATGCTTGTATATATTGTTCTTTAGCCACAGCTCTCTAAAATTAGATACTTCACTTTTATACCTAGCAGCTTGGTGGACTCTAGCTCTATCATCCACTATTTCACATCTAGCACATTTCCCAAAGGAAATCCCAGATCTTGTTTTGGTACCAAATTAGCAGGATGAGGCAATGATACAGGATATAATTTTGAGAGCATCTTGGAAAGCTATCTGGGAAGCACCTGATTACCCTCTTCTTGTATCAGCTGCAAAGCATAAGGCTCCTATTGCTCAGTGCTCTTCTTCTCTCCATGTCTCCTGGCTCCTGACAAGTCTAAGAATCCTGCCAAGTCAGTCCCAGTCCCCTCCCATGATGGGAGGGTCAGAGGAGAAAATAACGACAGTCATCACACTGTTTAACGCCAGGTTCCCTAAATAGCTCCAGAAGGTGGTAGCAGGGTCAGGCAACCCCACAGGCCTCTTGAGTATCTGCCTCTGGTCTCTAGGGTATTCTCTGTCCTCTTCTTGGCTACAAGAGAAACACATCCTTACAGCTTAGGAGAATTCTGTGCAGTGATTTGCCAGGTCTACCTGCTAGAAGAAATGCAAGCTCCTTAAGAGCAAGAACCATGCCTTATACAAAATGTTACATGTGCAAGATACATAGTAGATACTCCAATATGGTTTTGTACCATGTATTCTATAAGCCTGAGACTTGGCAGTGGATTATTGACTTACAGTCAATATTTGATGGTGAAAGCAGGGTATTTAACCATCAAATACTTCCAATAAAATATTTGCAGTTGTCACTGTAAGTTAAATATTTCCCTAGAATTGAAACTAATGATAAAAGGACAATTGTATCTTATATGTAGATAGGCTGTAGAGATACTATCTTGTACCACTGTCTTTGGCAGTAGAAACCATAAAACAATCAATACCCGTAATTCCTTCTTTTACCCCCAATTCCCCTGCTTTGGTGGTGGCTGTTTTACTGCAAATTATGAAATTCTGAGACCCTAAAACAGTTTTTCAGAAAATTAAACTTGGAAAACAATATAAACTTTACTTATTTTTGTTAAAAATAACATGATAGGGGCTGGAGCGTTTGCTCAGTGGTTGGAGCACTTGCCTGGCATGTGCAAGGACTCAGGTTCAAACCCCAGCACCTCTTATGCAACTGTCAGAGAAACAAAGGCCAGATGAAAATATGAATAAAATTGATTCTTTCTCTCTCTCTCTTAAAAAAAAGTGATAGCAAATGCCAGACAGCTTTTCAGGAAAATATCTCCA
The DNA here is from genome assembly GCA_004027875.1 of Aplodontia rufa. Taxonomy (NCBI): domain Eukaryota; kingdom Metazoa; phylum Chordata; class Mammalia; order Rodentia; family Aplodontiidae; genus Aplodontia; species Aplodontia rufa. The sequence goes on along the minus strand of PVKS010029767.1, from coordinate 21,473 downwards.
TAACAAAGGAAGATAGCTCATGTGTGAAAAGGCCTAGATTTTGCAGATCAAAAAGGAGTTTACTAGTTAGGCATGATGTTCAAGCACTATGTCAGTGACATTAGCTTCTTCCATTGCTTAAGGCAGGTGAGGTTTTATTGGGTGTGTTTCTCTTCCCTCAGTTCACGGACATCGGGACCTTCGAGACAGTGTGGCAAGTCAAGTTCTACAATTACCACAAGCGAGACCACTGCCAGTGGGGGAGCCCCTTCTCTGTCATCGAGTATGAGTGCAAGCCCAACGAGACACGCAGTCTCATGTGGGTGAACAAGGAGTCCTTCCTCTGAAGACAGCTCTTTCCCGTGTTGCTGGACAGTCTCTCCAGAAATCTACTTTTAGATAAACCAGCACAAGCCTTAACCAAGGCACACGCATTGTGGCTGTTTCCTATCTGGCATCAATGGCCTATCATCCCGCATTACTTTGAAGTGTAATTCCCCTCTGATGCAGCACCCCTGACGTAAAGATGGTGATATGCCACTCCCAGAAATACTCCTTCCTGTGTTCTGTACTGGTGTTCCTGCATCTAGCCATGCTCGGTCTTGCAGTTGACCTTTGTGACTGGGGCTCAGTGGACGTGGCAGGCTTGTCGTATACCTGAGGGTTCCACTCAGTGATAGTGGTGTTTTTGTTTCCAAGATGAGTAATCGCCTCTTTTTTTCATTGTCAGTTTTCCTAAAATGTGCTTGGGCCCTCCCATGTGTAATATGGTAACGTGTAACATATGTTGTTTGCTTTCAAAGCAGTCTTTGTGAATGTGGAATACAAACAGCGCTCCATGGGACTCAAATGCTGTGCTTCCTAGAAAAGCTTTTCAGGGGATAATGACAAAAGGACAAATATGTGAGACCTCTTTATAATGTTATTCTTTCAAGTCATTTATGATACTGTGCTCTGACCTAATTGAAACTGGGAAAAAGCATTGCTATGGACCACTGGGAAGCTAAGTGACTGGAGAAGTGGGGTCACCCCTTTGGCAAGCTACCATAGTGTTCAAATGTGCATATTGATGGCCTCCCCACGTTCCCCTTCACTTGAACTTTGTAAAACTGTGTATGGAACTGTAATGAACTTTTGATATTTCTTAATAAAGTATTAAAACTTGTTTTCTGACGTCCATTCTTAATTTGGGTAACAGCTATCTAGCAGGTGGGCCTATGCTTCATTCATATGCACTCAGGTCTGAATGCTGCAGGGCATGGGAGATGTACCTGGAGTAGAATTAGCACACCTGTAACACCAAGAGGGCTCCAGCCAGCTCTAACAGAGTAGCACAGTAGCCTCCAGGTACTTGATGGGCAATCAGAAAATGCTTATCCCTGGCCTCACTGCATTCCTCTTCCTATGGTGACCACATCCCCATTAGTCAGCTATGGAGCTGGGTAACCACAGGGCATGGTGCCAGAATAGAATGGTAAACCAGGGTAGAGCCCTCCCTGTTTGCTTTCAGGGCAATGTGAGGTACCTGACACAAAGCCTTCGCTCCGGACAGTTTCATAATAAGAAAAGAAACTTCCTGTTAAAAAGTAAGCTCCTTCAAACTCCAAACGAAAGTCTGCAAGGCTCAGATTAAAATGTGGAATGTTTCAGATGAAAGTAATAAAAATACAATCGGTTTTGTTCTTTATTGAAAGGAATCAAAAGTTGGCATTTCTTTGAAGCTTGGAACAACTAAATTTCATTTCTCTGAACGGTTCTATGTTATCCTTTAGTGGTGCAAGTTGTCTTAACATAGCTTACAGGGATTCAAGTTACTGAAGTGAATACCAATTTAAAAAAAACCTAGGACATGTTCATTGGTTAAAAAAAAAAAAAGTAAGACCCTGGGGCTGGAGCAGCAGCTCAGTGGCACAGCACTTGCCTCACATGGGCAGGGACACAGGCTCGAACCTCAGCACCATGTACACAACAAAGTGTCAGAACAACGAAAGGCACGTGAAAAGCTAAATAAAATTGTGCTGTAAAAGTTGGCTGGAGGTTTCTTTTTGCTATCTGTAATCCTTTTGTGTAAGAATATGCAAGAAAATAGGAATATTTTGAAGAGCTTCTTTATTTTAATACTGAATTTGGAAGGCTGGCATTCAAAATCCTTTCCCCCTTTAAGTCCCTTGCCTGCAATGAGGCCATACGGCCACCAGGGAACAGCAGTGCCCTGGATTGGGGCTAAGAAATGGTGTTGAAAGAGAGCTCTGTGTTTCCTGCTTGCTTTTTGAAAAATAACTATTACAACTGCCGAGCATGAGCCCTAACCCATCCCTAATTACCATATTTTAAAAACCAACCTTCAATCCTTTTTGAGCAGACATTGAGAGATTCAACACATGGCTTTAAGGTTTAAGAGGCTTAAGTTTTCTTCCAGAATATCCAGTGGAAACGCAGGACCATTAGAATGCAGAAAAATGAGAGAACCACATCTTTTATTCTTTGTAAGCATTTGATTTGTAAACATTTTCAAGTGTGAAACAAGAGGTCTTGAACCAGCGACTCATCTCTCAGAACCTTAGTATTTGTTTTCAGGGGTGGAAATAATATGACATTTGCAATATGCCATGCTAAAAAAAAAAAAAAAAAAAAGAGTAAGGCAAAACAAACTAGAGGCTTCATTTCCAGTTTGAAATGAGTCAAGCAGGGCTGGAGGAACTGTGGCCCCAGCAATTGTGCACACCCACAGTGGAGGAGGAAGATGTCCCCTGCAGGATCAGCAGGGGCCTGAGCTGAGTGATCGCTTCACCTCTCTGTGTCTCAGCTTGCTCATCTCGGAATCATGGAGTCTTTAAAAATCCTTTAAGATTTATGGTTTGGTGGCTCATCAAAATATGCTCAGACTTTGTAAATTTCTGTTTCTTCAAATGAGGCGTGTGTGTTTTCCCTCCCGGCCTGTGGCAAGGTTGAATCAAGGGAGGTGGGGAGATGGAGATGAAGTAACAGGAAATCTTAACAGCTAATCTGCCACATTAAGTGATCCCTCCTGGCATGTACTGTTCTACTTAGGATTGGACCTAAGCCCGGTTTCTCTGGCCACTTCTCTCACAGCTCTCCTCCTACTCCAAAATGTGAGTGCTCAGCTATATCAAGCTGCTGAGTTGTAACTTTGCCCCTCAGCCATCTGGAAGGGCTATTTTTATTCAAGTTGTAGCCACGTCTCTCTACTTCCAAGCATCAGATGGCTACTCAGAAGCTTGAGGAACTAGGCCACCCTTCTAATTAGGATGATGACTAAAACATTTTTGAACAGGTGGAAGAGTAGAAATGCCTTGAATTTATATTTTGTGACACCTTGCTTATCGAGAAGTCACTTGTCCAGCCATCTGAACTATCTGGACACGGCTGAGAACAGCAAACATGCCAGAAAATGAAGATCCCTGTCACGGATTTCACCAAGTCCATTCACTCAAGGCTTGGGTTTTCTCTCAAGGCCTCAGGATTCCTAGTTTAGACACCGTTCTAACAGGTGGGATGACCTGTCTCTGGCTCTTAGGAAATTGAAAGCAGAATAATTAAAGAAGGCAATTTGTAGAGGTAAGCATATGGAAAATAATTTTCTAATGGAGAACAAAGAAAAAATGTAGAAAGCAAAGTTAAGTCCAAATATAATAGATGGAGACATCTCTTATCCTATAGGCACACAATCCTGTCCTAAGCCACATTAGCTTCTGCAGATATAAAAATCTGAAATATATAATGGGGGCTCTGATTTATTTAGGAAGATGGTTCATTATCTTAAATTATATATAATGCCTGGTTCAGTGTTTAGGAGTTCAGATTCTTGACTCAAAATCCTCCATTCATATTTTCCCCAGTTGCTCATTGGTTGTGTAATCTCAGGCAGGTCACTTAATATCCCTGTGCCTTGACTTTCTCATTTGGAATATGGATATGATAACATTTACTTAGTAAAGTTATTTTTTTGAAGAGAGAAGGACAGGGCTGGAGCGGTGGTACAGCGGTTTTGGCGCTTGCCTGGCAAGCATGAGGACCCGGGTTCAAACCCCAGCACCACGTACTCAACTGAGTGTTGAGCAACTAAAGCCATGTGAAAAACTAAATAAACTTGTTTCTCTCTTTCACTGTCCCTCTCTTTAAAAAAATTTTTTTTAAAAAGAGAGAAGGACAGAAAGAGAGAGAAAGACAGAGAGAAATGATTTTTATTGAGTTTTTCACATGGCCTTCGTTGCTCTGACACTTAATTGTGTATGTGGGTGCTGGGGTTTGAACTCGTGTACTCATACATTGCGGGCAAACTCGGTAACTGTGGAGCCATTGCTCCAGCCCCTGTAAAGTTATTTTGGAGATTAAGTTAATATATGTAAATTCATTAGGACAGTGCCAGATTTGGTACATTTTGTTTTAAAAGAAACGGAGGAATACATTATTACAAAATTATTAAAAGTGCCAAGAGAAAAAACAGAAGGCACTTAAAGGAATAAAACTTATTTCTCTAGAATATTCTAGGCATGGATTTGAATTAATGGCCAGAGATTATACTCTCCCTCCCCCCCAAATATAGCTATACACACACACAGACACACACACACACACACACACACACACATACACATACACATTCATATATACTGGAAAAATTCACATGGAGATAAAATTTTTAATTGTTTAAAAGTAAATGTTTTGGGGCTGGAGCTCAGCGGTTATAGCACTTGCCTGGCACGTGAAAGTATGAGAGTTCAAACCCCAGCACCACATACACAACGAAGTCTCAGAGCAACAAAAGCCATGTGAAAAACTAAATAAAAATTGATTCTCTCTGTCTCTCTCTCTCTCACTGTCCCCTCTTTCTAAAAAAAAAAAAAAATTTAAAAAAGTAAAATACATGTTTTGAAGTAATAGAAAGTTGACCCTCTGTATCCTCAAGTTCTACACCTGGGGATTCACCTAACTATAGATGAAACATTTGGGGAAAAACAATTGCTTCGTACTAAATACATGTAGAAAGTTTTCTTGTCATTATTTGCTAAAATCTGATAACTATTTACAATGTATTTATACTGCAGTAAATACTATGAGTAGTCTAGAAACAGTTTGAAATGTTCAGAAGGATGTGTGCAGGTTAAATTCAAACACTACATCACTTTACATAAGAGGCTTGAGCATCTATGGATTTTGACATCCACAGGGGCTCCTGGAACCAATCCCCTGTGGGCAGCAAGGGATAATTGCACTTAGAAGATACTAGGGAAAGACTTTCTCTACAAACAGGCTTCATTAAGTTCCTTTTCTAAAGATCCAGTTTTGAATAATATGCAAACATCTCGAGAGAATCAGAAAGTCTAATTTGGATAAAGGTCAAGAAAAATGTCACACTTTCTATTGATTATTTATTTTTAATCCTCTTAAACCTATGAGGTAAGCAGTGTGTGTCTCCACCTTTGCAGCAGAGAAACAAGTCTCAGGGGTTGAAAATAAGGTTCAAGTTTAAACGGCTAATTCTGTGAGAGAGTCCTGTATTTGATCCTTGGTTTTCTCACTAATGAAATAGTGGTACTAAGACCCACCACACAGAGTCTGTTAGGGTTAAATGATGCATCTCATATGTAAGATTCTTTTCTCCCCCTCACCTTCCCCTTGACACGTTTTATTTAAAGTTACCTCATTACATGCCCGTACTCCTGCACTATTTATTTTTTAGCCTAGTGACTTCACCTTAATTTGTTTGGAGCCAAGTACAGTACTTGCTTTTCCCAAAGAAAATTACTGTGGGTATGTTTAAAAGTATATAAGACTTAAATGTTGCAAAAAAAAAAAAAAACTAGAAGTATTCTGTTGCTAGAAATTCATCTATCTATAGTGCACCAGTTTCCCTTTTATGTGTAGAATATATATTCTAAGACCCCCTGTGCATTCCTGAACCAAACTTTATGTAAACTATATTTTTCCATGTGTTTTCCTTGCATACATTCCCGTGGTAAAGTTTAGTTTATAAGTTAGGCTCAGTGAGAGATTAACTACAACAATAATAAAATAGAAAAGAAGAGATTTCATCACACTTCTCAGCAGCATTCAATTTAAACATATGAACTGTTTGTTTCTGGAATTTTCCATTTCATATTTTCAGACCACCATTGACCCAGATGACTAAAACCGTGGATAGTAGAACTTTGGATAAAGGGGAACTACTGCACTCCACTTGGGAAATTACTTGGAAAAGGTCTTTTCTCTTTGAAGTCAGCCTTGACTGCCATTACATCACTAGATAAGATGAATCCAAAAGTTTTTTTGGGCCAGGCACAGTGGTGCATGCCTGGAATCCCAGCAACTTGGGAAACTGAGACAGGAGGATCCCAAGTTTGAGGTCAGCCTCAGCAATTTATCGAGGCCCTAAGCAAATTAACGAGACTGTCTCAAAATAAAATAGGCTGGGGATGTTGCTTGGTAGTTAAGCATCCTTGGGCTCAATCCCCAGTACTTAAAAAAAAAAAAAAAAAAAAAAAAGTTTTCTTTGGTAAGTAGGGCATTCCATTCCCTGCTTGCTAACATGAAAAAAAGAAATAAAACATTTTGGTCCCACAGTAATACTTTAATATAATCCTGACAGACACACAAGCCTCTGACCACAGTGAATTTCTTATTCTCCTTCAGATATTCCAAGCCTAAACAATTTCCTTGCCACTGCACAACCTGTTCCCTCTGCTTGGAATGCCCTGCTCCATTTTCTACCTAGCAAATGCCTTCAAGTGCCAGCTTAAATGTCACCTCTGTTATGAAGTCTGTCCTGACTCCGCTAAAAGGAGAGTCAAGAATAATTGTGAAATATTGTTTATTCAAATGTTGTATTTTATCACCCCATTTCTGAAATGCTTCCCCAAGCTCCCTCCATCTAAACTTCTATTTTTCTTAAGTTCCTTGGAAGACTTCCACCTCTTACTGACTCCATGAAAATGAGCTGACTCAATAAAAAGGTGATGAGATTCTAGAAAGAGCTGGCTGGCTGGCTGGCTGGCTGGCTGGTTGACTGAAACACCAGCCAGAGAGAAGCTTGGAATATATTAGCCTTTAGCAGCTTAGTTCTCCTGCTCCATTTAAAGGAGTCTTAAAGAAGGAAAGCGGATGAGAAAGAAAACACTTATGAATTCTTTCATGATATTGCTGCCGGTGAATTTGCCTTTTCATGACTGGAGCATTAACAATAATGAATCTGAGGTATGTCATTCTTTGAAGGAGTGTCTGAAGTTGTTTATTTACATCAGGGTAACAACCACCTGTGCTGCTGACCACGTTTCCAGCCCTCCCCATCCAGGCACATAATAAGATTGTACCTCTGTGGACATTAGTAGGTGCAAGTGCCAGTAGCTCTGGCCAATGAGTTGTGAGCAGAAGTGACATGTGTCACTTCCAGGTTGGAACAGCCTCTGACTGTCTGTGCGATGCTCAGCAGAGCTCTCTTTCCCTTTGCCATGGCAACCAGACACTTTCAAGAGGATCCGTCATCCTGGGCCCTCGAGTGAGAGGACGGGGAGTAGAACCCTAGCCAATCTTTGTTGGACCTGTAGCATAAAAGAGCAATAAACTTCTCTCCCAACATGTTATTGTGAAGAATGCTGAAATATATATAAAATTGAGAGACCTGCACAAGAAACATGCACATATCCATCACCTGCATTTTACAATCATCATTTTGCCATATTTGCTTTGTCATTTCTCTGTCCCTGTGTGCTGCATTAATCCTTCTCCCCACTCCTCTTCTTTTTTTGATAAATTATCATGAAGATTTGGCACTTGGGCATTACAATAGCATGGCCTTGTTTTTCCTGCTGTACAACATCTGGGGAATCTGGACCAGCTGCTCTCCTTTTTTGTCTGAGGACCCTAAAGTGGAACTACAATAAAAAGAAAAAGTAGGGGGCTGGAGAGATTCAGTGGTAGAGTGCTTGCCTGGCATACACAGGAACCTGGGTTCAAACCCCAGCACCACATACACAAATAAGTGGAGGAAAAACAAAAACCAGATTGGAAAAAAAAAGATTTTTTACTCTCTCTTTCTCACTCTCTCTCTCAAAAAAAAAGAGAAAGAAAGAAAGAAAAGAAAAAGAAAAAAGAAAGAAAGAATAAAAGAAAAAGAAAGGTGTAATTGTTTTAAATTAGTGACAAGAAATTATTTCTTGCCAGGGATAGTTAAAAATCATAGGATGAATTAGGAAAAGGATTAACCCATCGTTTTTTCTCTCAAGCTCTTAAAAATAAGATAAACTTGAAGTAAGTAAGCTGCTTTGACCATGGCTCTATTTGGAGGGAAAGGGGTGGATTAAACTCAGAAAGGAAAGGTGAAATTAGCATGCATTGAGGGCCTGTTGTGTGCAGATGTTTTATATACACTACCTTATTAGAACTTCCAAACTATTCTATAAAATATATATGATTTTCATTGCAAAAAAAAAATGAGGATACTAAGCTCCAAGAAGTGATGCTGCCTACCCAAGTTCACATAGTTCACGTGAACAGAAGAGACAGAATGGATACCCAAATCAGTATGATTCCAGCATGCTTTCTCTCCTCCAGAAGTTGCTGAACACTTGACCTCTGACAGCCCCAGAGACTGACCTTTCCCCTCTCTGAGATGACCACCCCTGGGAACAATGACATTAATAACATGCTTCCTCCTTATTTGAAGCAAAGTTTGAAATGTCAAAATTATTTTCTTCCTTAACTTTTTCGATAGAGTTTAACCTTTCCCAAGTGATTTTTATGAGATAAATTCCTTAAAATAATGCTTAGATACACTCAAAGGAACACTATGAAAGAGTCTTCTAGGATGGAACTGTTCTGTACCCTGATAGTGCTGGAGGGTGCATGAAACTATGCACATATTCGAACTCATATCATAGAGTTGCGCGAGCGCGCGCGTGCGCGCGCACACACACACACAGAGTTAATTTTACTGTATATTTATTTAAACAAAGATGAAAAACACTAATGCACTAAGTGGCTCATGAGGCCAGAGATGAAGCCATCATGTCAGACCAACTCCACAAAGCATGAATGATTATCCTGAGGGGCAGACCACTAAACAGACATCCCAAGGTGTACTGCCAGCATGGCTCCCTCCTCTTTCCTGGGGCTGGTTTGATTTGAATATATGTGTTTTGCTTTGGCTTTTAAGTGGCACTTTATCAAGTCTGGAGGAATGGGTCTAGGAAATGAGGACACGAAGGAGATCATGACTGTGAAGGCAGAACCTAGAAAAAGCAGAGAGTACATCAATCAGAAACTGGGTTAACTCAACTGGTCTAACCTCACTGGCCTGAGAACAGATATAAAAAAATCAGAGTCAGTTGTAAAATGCAAGCTTCAGAACCGGCCCAGGGCTCGCCCAAAGGTAAATCATAGGAATGAGCAGCCAGGGTGAATCCAAGTAGATCTAGGTATGTAAGGTTAGAGTCCCCAGACCTCTAGGGGAACTGGTGGACATCTGCTGCCTAAAATTCCTATTTTCTGATCCAGAATGTAATTCATGTTTACCATGGTTTCTGGGAAACCTCTTGGATTGATTGTTGGAGGTTTTGTTTTGCCCAATGTGGTCCCTGCAATTCTGCATTGCATAGAACCTGTGAATCTTTTTGGAGCTTATCTATCTTGGGAGGGAAATTGTCTGAGCAGACTTGAAGGCAGGGGTGGAAGCCACCTGCTGAAGACAATATGAGCATTTGGCAGGGTGGGTGGGGAAAATGAGACAGAGCAGAGGGGAGGGGGCTGGGAATTATCCCACTCTCCTCCCTCCTGCTCGCATCTGGTGTCCCAGGAGCTGCTCTTGAGCAATGCCTCTCTGACGAGTTGGCGGCATGAACTTGTGCTTGTTCCTCCCTCAGGGAATGAGGGAAGACAAGCTTGAAACTGCTAAAATGCTTGGAGAAGCTCCAAAGAGACCTTGATACAAATGCAACATATTAATGAAAACAGCTTGGGCTTGGCTAAACACTGACGATTCTAACAAAACAAGCATATGGAAGCTGATGACAATTGTCTCAAAAAAGCAACGGCCTCACCCTTGTACACTACATGATGCTTCTTTATAAGCTTCCTGGAATTCACTGTCATTTTCTCAAACTTAGGCTGGTATCTATTTATTCTCAGGAGTGCCAAGAACAGCCACCTTAAGGGATCTCTTAAGGGCGTAAGCATCTTCAGTGTGTGCCATCTCCAGGAACAAATGTTCTTTGATTTTTTTCCCCACATTACTTGCTGTGCTTTCTTAGGAGGGGTTCCCACTGCCATCTGAGGTATCGGGGTGCTTGTTAAAATGTAGATCCCTCAGCTCCACCTTTGTAGACCTGTCAAATCAAGCGAGCTCTCAGAGAGGAAAGCAAAGCAGCATTTTAATGAGCGCGTTAGGTGATTCTTATCGCTGTGAAGTTTGGAAAGCCCTGCCCCAGGGTTTATTCATTATAGTCCTTCATAATGTGCTTCTATTCATTCAACATTCATGTGCCAGGTACTCTGGGGGCAGGAGGTGGTAATGGAACTGTGACAATAAATAATCAAATTGCTTATGGCTAAATAACAATGATAAAATATGGTAAGTGCTATATTAAAAGGGGCTATAAAATATATGAAAGCAGAGAGTTGGAGGCAGCTTCATAGAGGATATTTGCACTACATCTTGATGAATGAGTGGAATCGAATCAGGAGAGAATGCACATCCTGCCTAGAGAAGGTCCTGCTGGTACTGGCACATGAAGGTGTATGGTCTGCTTTAGAGGAAGGGAATTCGTGTGGCTGGAGCCTAGGGGCCTGTGGGGGAGGAAAGAGGCATGGGTTTGGGTCTACGAGCAGCCTTGATTACATTCTAAGCAGTTTAGGTTCAGCTCTACTGAAAGTGTGGGTTAGAGGATTTTTTTAAAAAAGCATAAAATGACACAGTGATATTTGTGTTATAGAGCAGTCTTCCTGGTGGCAGTTTAGAGACAGGGAGATGGGTACAAAGGCTTCTGAAGTGGTGAGGGGTGGGGAGGCCAACTGGGGATAACAGCAGAGAGGCCTGTGAGAGGGAGTTAGCAGACTGAGAGTACAGGAAAGAAGGAGGAGGCACAGAGGCCGAGCACAGATTGCTAGCTTAGGCCACAGGGTAGAGGAGTAGAGGAATCATTGCTCCAGATCAGGAAAGATTCTGCAGTGGAAGGGAAGGCATTTTCAACATTGATGTAATTCTTCCAGCTCAGAATATGAAAGCAGGCCTAATGCTTGTGGGCAAATCCTAGTGTCTGGGCTCACTAGCAATATTTTCTACTGTGCCAGGAAATGGGTTTAAAGACATCTGTTAAGGCTGGAGCAGTGGCTCAGTGATTGGAGCACACTTGCCTGGCATGAGCAAGGACCTGGGTTCAAACCCCAGCACCACACACATAATTAAGTGTTGGAGAAACAAAGGCCAGATGAAAAAATAAATAAAATTGATTCTCTCTCTCTTTCTTTAAAAAATATAAATAAATAAAGATATTTGTTAAGTGCAAAAAAGTACCTCATAGGATGTAATCTGAGCCTGTTTGTATTTTTACAAATGAAATGCAAAGAGAAAGAGAGAATAGGAGAAAGGTTGATATTGGACAGTAATAGGGTTACTATTAATATGGAAAAAGAGTGGGATTGGGGTACAGAACTGAAGCACCTTTGACAATTTTCTCTGAATTCTTACACATTTTTCAGTTGTTTTTAACAACAACTTTTTGTTGTTGTTGTTGTTGTTTGTCTTGTTTTGGTACTGGGGATTGAACCCAGGGGTGCTTAACTACGGTGATACATTCCCGGATCTTTTTATTTTTTATTTTGAGACAGGGTCTTGCTAAGTTGCTTAGGGCCTCACTTAATTTCTGAAGCTAGCCTGGAACTTGTGATCCTCCTGCCTCAGCCTCCTGAGTTGCTGGGATTACAGGCATGTGCCACCACACCTGGCGTAACAATGAGTTTTATTGATCCGTTGCTTTTACAATTTATGAAAGCAATTTTTAGAAAGATGCTAACACATCTTCTGGGTGACCACTAGGTGGTACTAGTGGCAGGACAGACTGGACGGCCTTCAAGCCTCCTGTGTTCATCCAGGACACCTGCATCTGCAACTAACTTTTGACACCTACATGTGGGTCCAACTTCAGAACTTTACAGAGTAAAACACATGCCTTTGCCAACTACTAATGCATGTCCTCAGACCTGAAGGGTCAAGGTCCCCAGGACTTTTCTTCTCTCCCCCTTAGATATGAGATGCAAGATTTTCAATACTTAATTTGTATTTTTTTTTAAAAATTACGAAAAGAAAGAAAGAAAAAGAAAGAAACTTTCTGCATCAATCTAAATCGACTGCAGTTTAGTTCACATATATCTAGGTTAACCCCAAACTCTCTGCCTTGCAGTGATGTTCCCAAGCCAAATCTAAATCAGATACATAAACATCATTGAACTCGTTGCTATAATGGTACCTTTACCTGAGCTTAACCAATTCCAGACTTGGCCTTTTGTCAACAATTCACCCTTAATTCTCTTAGACTGCTGTGTCTTCCATCACATTAACTGTCACGGGCAAGAGACAGAAGTGTCTTTCTACATGCACTCGGCATAATGAAGCTTTTGTGATTTTGCTTCTGGATTTCCTCCTTTTAAGTAGAACTTATCTCCTCTGATGTCATTGTCCCTTGCTCCAAAACAACACTTCATTCCAAAACTAAGCATCCGAGAGTCACAGTGCTGGAGCTAGCTTAGCTCTCTTTGGGATTATCCACTAGGCCAGTCTGGCACGCACAAAGTTACTCAGTCCCATAGAGTGTAAACCTGAGGGGTGTCTGTGATGGCTCTGACTTGGGTACAGCATGCTTCTGGCTGTAAATCTCACTGAACAGGCATGATTCTTCACCCTTTGCCCCAATCTACCTCCACGCTACCAGCAGAGACAATTTGCTGAATTAGTCTTTGGAACAAACCACAGAAGAGATTGACCAATTTCTCATGGAGTCATAATTCATACTTCTTGCTTGGTGAGTTGAGCCACCAGTAAATCTGAGTCAGGAATATTCCATAAAACTCAGATAGTAAATGGATATTAGCCACTATCCATCATTAATGATAATGAGGACTCTTCCTATTTACCAAGCCCTATGCTTGGTAATCTTATTCAATATGATTATATTTTATCTTATTTGATAAAATAACCATCCTGTAAAGTAGAATCATCCCTCCCATTTCGCATATGTAAAAGCAGAGACTTTGAAAGGTTGATATGACCAGCTCAGATTTATCTATATCAAAACTTGCTTTCCTAACTCCTACCCTGTTGTGAAGATTGATTGCTCAGAGTTCTTTCCACGCCCTCGTTTAATCTACTGGGGACCTTGCCTTTTTTCTCCTTCTTACCCCTTCATTCACACTGCTTTGAAAAGGAGAGAGAGACGAGGCCAAGCCAAGAAAGTGAATGTAGACCTATCCATTTGCTTTGTACTGATCTTCAGGCTTAGCTCTATGTTTCTTTAAATGTGAGAACTGTTTTTTGGCTGATTTTTGTCTCCCTTCACTTCCCATAATGTTTCACCATAGGAGTTTCTCAATACCTTGTTGCTTCAGTGAGTGGCTGGCTTCTTGTTCACATTTGGGGCCAGGATTAGTGATGGCATATAAGTCAAAGTTTGTGTTTTTCTATGGATAGAAATTATTTTTACCGTCTGTTTCCCCTTACCACGAATCCTTAAAAATTAAATGTAAACAGATCTCCAAATTGAAATCTTATTTTATTAGATAATTTTATTCTTGTTAGATAAATTAAACTTTATCATTTTAAGAAAAACTACTCAAGAGTGGTTGGTCAAAAGTAATAAACAAGAATAAAATCTGTCACACTCTTTCCTAGGAACGTTGAACTAGAACTTATTTTCATGAACTAATTAGGCAGGGACTTCTGTGACTTAATTTAAAAGACAGATTTATAATCACCTTTTTTTTTTTTTTTTATCACTGCTACCCCTGGATGAACCTGACTCTGCTTCTCCAAATTCAATGATGTCAGGTCAGCAGGGAGCAAATTCGAGACTGTATAATTCCCATCAGCTACTAGCAAGGGAGATATTTTCATCCCCAAGGTCCAAGTCCAAGTCTAAAGGGCATGTTTTTCTTTTCTATGTATCTGGTTATCTCCTATTAACAGTAATGGGTGTTACACATGAATGTGCAAAAGATTCTATACCCCTAAGATTTGCCCAAGCATGAATTTCATGAGGCCAAAGTAAACACTTTTTTTTTTTTTTTTTTTTTTTTGCTTCTTGGAATCCTCTTCCTCCTCTTTAAATGCTGGTACCTGAACAAGACTCCACATGAGGAAGTGCCAACACATGTCGATTTGCATATGTCCTCTGAAGTGCGTCCCTTTTAAAAACAGGTCTTTTTCTCCTCTATTTAATGTTTAGCCTGGAAAACCACTGTAACCCTGAGAGGAAGGTACAGAGACTCTTCTCAACAAATTTTTTTCTGTCCAGATCTCAGACAACTTGTGCCAGTAAGACACACCTTGAACTACTTACTGTCCTAGTCTGAAAGGTTTGCATATCAACTCAGCATTAATGCCCTGGTCTGAAAATACGGGCATCCTGGTCTACCTTCAGCCGATTTGATCAGTATCAGATGCTCCGATTACATCATGAAATGAAAAACAGGTGTGAGAAAAAGAGGCCTGCAACATGAATAACAAGCTGTTCAAGACGAGACAGACCATTCTAGAAGGTTGGCTCCACTTGCCTGAGAGGTGTGTCCCAACGCCAAATCAGCCAGTGCAAGAGACAACCTTGTTTGTATAGTACTTAATAGGCCCCAAAGGGAAAAGAGACAGCTGAATGAAACAACCTCGCCTATTTTTTCCTTAGGTTCTTTGCTTCACTTAACTCATGATTTAGAAAAATCTCTACAGAAGTAATGATTGTAAGAATGCTAATCTGTCCAGACTCTTAAAATGTATTTTAACAACTTCAGTCCTGGTAAAGATAGCTGTTAGTAGCAGCAACGCATTTTAGCGTGTTTTTAAACATAGTAATTTCTACATATGAAGGATGGGAGTGAGGGTACATTTCAGTGGTAAAGCATTTGCTTAGCATGCCTGAGGCCCCAGGTTTGATTCCTGACACCATAGAAAAGCGGGGAGGCGGGCAGTGCTTTTCTGACATTTGTAAATTCTTCTCCAGAAAAAGCAGGGGATTAATCGTGATATGAAGGAGCTGGGGTTGTAGCTCAGTGGTAGAGCGCTTGCCTAGCACAAGTGAGGCACTTGATTTGATCCTCAGCACCAAATAAAAATAAATAAATAAAATAAAGGTGTTGAGTCCATGTACAACTAAAATTTTTTTTAAAATAGTGATATGAAGACTCTTCAATTTGTTCTGAAATTATTTTAAAGAACATAAACAATTCACCCCACTCCTACCTAGTATTAACTTACAAAACACAAAAAGTCAATTTATGGTTACCTTTTCAATACTGTTGGCCTCAATTCCTGGCTCTGGAAATAATATAAAGCAGTTCAACTGGTTTTATCTTGTTTGAGAAACTAAAATTAAAATCTCAGGAGTTAGTTAACTTTAACCCAGAAACAGGAAAGAATGTAGTCTATCAGAAATAGTCATAAAGACAGCTTTCCAAATGTGTGGATCTTTTTAACTTAGTGCCAATGGTATTAAAAAAGAAAGTGGTTCTCAAAAAAAAAAAAAGGTGTGTGTATGCGTGTGTGTGTGTACAATGTCTTTCTCTACATGCAACTGGAAACTTTCGGTTTTATTCTCATCTTTCAGCTATTGGCATGTCATAATCTACTCTAGGGAGTGACTGCCTAAATTACTATATCCATAAATATTCTAGTGGAAAAATACTTGCAAGACTCATTTTCAGAACTGCACTGCAGTATCTCGAATTTGAAACCTGCCTCATAAAACCAAATTCAATTCTACTTTTCTGTATTATAGTCAACAATTTCAAGATGTTATTTTTGTGCATTACAACTCCAAAATTATGAGAGAAAAGAGCTTATGTGAGTGCCAAATAAACCCATATTGTAGTTTTTATGGGGGAAAAAACTAGCAAATAGTGATGAATTCCATTTTTCATACTAGCAATACTGGTAGTCAAGCAGTCTCTAACATTTATTCTTGTCTAGGAGAAGTGATTTTGGGGAAAATAACATGTGGAGGAATGTATGTTATGTTGGCTCTTGACAGTCAATCTCTCTGTCTTTTTTTAATCATAAATCATACCGCAGTTGTCAAATATTTATTTTTTGAAGAAGAAATAGCACTCGGTGTTTATTTGCTAAAGCTAACTGGTTGAAGTCAACACAGGACCTTCAGGTTTATTTCTAGGATTCTTCATATTACAAATTACTTGGTTAAATCAGTAAATATGCTATATTAACTGAATGCTTGAATGAGCAGTCTAGCTTATATGTTGTGTTATCCATTATACATTATTCCATGTTCATCACTGATCAATCTACAACTGGAAGGAGTATTATTTCTGACAATGTCTTTATTGAGTAGTCTCTATACACAAAGGGGTTGAGACAGAGGCAGAGATCAAAACACAATTCTTGGGTCACCTTATGAGTTAACAACTGCAGGAGCAAAAAGATAAAAGTAGGGGTGGGGGTGTAGCTCAGTATTAGAGCACTTGACACTTGCCTAGCATGTGTGAGGCCCTGGCTTTAATCCTGCCCCCTATCACACATACTTTCATACACACATACGTACACATTTATTATTATCATTGTGTGCATGTGTGTTTGTAAAATCAGTAAACAAATCACTAACCTGCTTAAAAGGAAAGTTTATTATCCTTGTTGCTTGCAGTCCTCATTTTCTTATTAAATTCCATTTTTAATCCAAATGTAAGAACAATTTGAACCTTACTAAGTTATCTCAGACCTAAACCATTGAAATGTTTGTATTGTGAATAAGTAACTTCTAATTATAGGTCCTGGAAATGAATAGCTAACTTTTTTGGGGGAGGTGTTTCTCTGTAGTACATATAATCCACTCTCTGCTTCAGATATATCAAAGTGAAGAAAAGCAGAAATGCTATACAGAATGGGATGTCTTAAAACGTAAATACATAGGGTTCAGATTCCAGCCTCTTGGGTTTTCTCTTCTGGCTTAGCAACTTCTTCCACACATCCCCAGGTGATGCTTGATCTCATATAGTCTTTGTCTCCCTGCCTAACCAAATTGGAGGAAGGGTAGTAACGCTTTTGCCACAGAAGTGTTGCTAAAATTAATTAGTATTTATTATTTGCTCCATTAAGGTCCTCAGGTAATATGTGACTTACATAAATTATATTGATGCTTGTTTAAAGTTACGAAAACAATCCTTGCTTTTTTAACTCAGGCAAAAATACATATGTATAAATATGTGTCTCTATATAAAATATATACCTGTATATATGCATATGTATAAAATAATATAACACATCTTAATACTTTAAACAGGAGAATTAAGTTTAGAAACATTTTGGCTTTTCTAAGAATAATTATTTTCCTGGGGTGAAAATATTAGCAGGTCACAAGAGCTTATTTCCTGAGCTTTAGACTATGAATAGAGTAAGTTTAATTTATAGTGGGAAAAAAAGCTAAAGAAAAAAAGTTTTATAAAAGTCATTTTAGTGACTTATTCCTACAATCTTTGGTGGTGTTTGAAACTACTCACAAGTGAAAGGAAATCAGTTCATCTATTTTACAATTATATAATTCTGGTACTTAGACAAAAGATGTTATTTGGTGGTTTTCTCCTGCAGCAATAATAGTATTGAGCATCAACTTGGCAAAGCCGCATTCTCATTTATAGATGAGGAAACCAAGGTTCAGTGAACTGGAGAAATAGAGCAGAGGATTAAACCCGTGGCTCACTCATAATCTCTCTCTCTCTTTTTATTACTAGGAATCAAACTCAGGGCTTTATACTTGCTAGGCAAGCACTATACCACTGAGCTACATCCCCAGCCCTTTTTATTTTTAATTTTAACAGCGTCTTTCTGTGTTGCCCAGGCTGGCCTTGAACCTGTGATCATCCTGCCTTAGCCTCTTTCTGCCACCTCAGATACCTCCAAGAAGAAGTGATACCTAAAACTGCCCTATATGGGTAGAAATTTATTCTCTTCTTTGTCCCTATTCTGTCTCTCTGAACTTAAAAACTAATTCAAGATATCCTAATGAAACCTCAATTATATCCTCAGAGTTCAAGAGCAGCCATAAATCATCAGACACATTTTGAAGGAGAGGTAGATAAAATTATTTTTTAAATTTTTTTTTAAAGAGAGAGGGACAGTGAGAGAGACAGAGAAAAAGAGAAACAACTTTATTGAGTTTTTCACATGGCTTTAGTTGCTCCAACACTTAGTTGTGTACGTGGTGCTGGGGTTTGAACCTGGGTCCTCGTGCTTGTCAGGCAAGTGCCGAAACTGCTAAGCCACCACTCCAGCCTAAAATTATTTTTTTAAAAGAGAGAAATACAGTGACAGAGAGAGAGAGAGAGAGAGAGAGAGAGAATCAATTTTTATTGAGTTTTGCACGTGGCTTTCGTTGCTCTGACACTTAGTTGTGTATGTGGGTGCTGGGGTTTGAACCGGTGTACTCGCACATGGCAGGCAAGCACTGTAACCACTGAACCATCGCTCCAGCCCCAGATAAAATTATTTTTAAAAAACTCTTCCAGCCATTCATGGTAGCACACACCTGTAATCCTAGAAGCTTAGGAGGCTGAGGCAGTAGGATTGCTAATTCAAAGTCAGTCTCAGCAATTTAGTGAGGGCTTAAGCAACTTAGTGAGAACCTGTCTCAAAATAAAAAAAAAAGAAGAAGAAGAATAAAAAGGGTTGGGGATGATGGGGCTCAATTAGGTTAAGCGCCCCTGGGTTCAATCCCTGGAACAAAATAAAATAAAACAAAAAAAAATGATACCTCTATCCATTTTTATGGGAAAAAAATGCACATATATCTTTTCTTTTTTATTTTTTGGAATAATTATAGATTTATAGGAAGTTAAAAGATAATACAGAGTCTGTACCCTTTACCCAGTTTCCCCCAGTGATTATATTTTACATAATTACATTAATTACATAACTACATAATTACAAAATCAAAATCAGAAAACTAAAATAGCTGATACAATATGTATATAGTTCTATGCCATTTTGTCACAGGTGGAGAGCCCTGTAACAGCAACTGCAATCAAGATACAGAACTACTTTGTCACCACAAATATGTAGTGGTATCATCATTTTACCAGGGTGAGAAAAGAGTGGAAACCTCACCTCCTTTCAAGTCCTTTTATCTTCCCGCGTTTGTAGTATGGTTAACATGTAACCTTCTTAAGAAATATGGGACAAGGGGCTGGAGTGGTGGCTCAGCAGTTACGGTACTTGCCTGGCATGCACAAGGACACAAGTCCCAACTCCAACACCATGTATACCACAAAGTGTTGGAGCAATGAAAATCACATAAAAAATAGATAAAATTGATTCTGTCTTTCTCTCTCTGTCACTATCTCTCTCTCTTTCTCTTAAACAAGAAAGAAAGAAAGAAATGAGCAATGGGGCTGGAGCAGTGGCTTGGTGGTTACATCATGCACAAGGATGCAGGTTTGAACCCCAGCACCACATATGTACACAGCAAAGTGTCAGAGCAACAAAAGTCAAATAAAAACTAAATAAAATTGATTCTCCCTTAAAATAAAAAGAAAGAAAGAAAGAAATGAGGGGCTGGAGCAGTGGCTCAGTGGTTAGAGCACTTGCCTGGCATGGGCAAGGATCCAGGTTCCAACCCCAGCACCACATATACAACTAAGTGTCAGAGCAACGAAGGCCACATGAAAAACTAAATAAAAGTGATTCTCTTTCTCACTCACTGTTCTCTCTCACTAAGAGGGACAGTGAGAGAGAAAGAATCAATTTTATTTAGTTTTTCATGAGGGACAGTGAGAGAGAAAGAATCAATTTTATTTAGTTTTTCATGTGGCCTTCGTTTCTCTGAGACTTTGTTGTGTACGTGGTACGTTGTGTACTCTCGTACTAGTGCATGCAATGCAAGTACTGTCACCGCTGAGCTACTGCTCCAGCCCCTCTTTTTCTCTCTTAAAAAAAAATTGAGTTAGTTTGAGTTAGTTCATTCAGTTTTAGTGTTTTTATACTGAATTAGTATGTATGCAATATTGCCAGACTTTTAAACTTTGGATGGAAGTGTAATATACATATAGCAAGCAATAAAGAACACTTATGCTTTAAAATGTCTAAAATCCACTCCTCCTCTCTTGTAAAAACAAAAGTATATATCCTTGCCATTTTACATCTCAGAGTAATGTACTATGCATAATAAAAAAAACTCCAATTATATATAAATTAACAGGGCTTTGAAAGTTTAAGCTCAATATTTAAATTATGGCATCACAGATCAAATATCATTGTAACTATGACTATCATTTTAAATGATGGTATATTTTCTTATGCTTTGGGGCAGCAAGTAAGAAAAACTAACGACAAAATAATTTGTAAGCACCTCTGTACACTCTCATTGTTTTTGAACCTACACATTGTACAAATGTATAAAATCGTGTTCATATAATTAACCTCCACATAAATTCCATAATTCATCTTTACTACCTATTATTGAAACAACATGGCATTAAAATCTATAAGGACTGAAGAATTTGAATAGCAGTTCGGAGAAGTCCATTTGTAATTGACAACTATCTTTGTCCTTTAATTTTGACTCATATTCCTTTGCTTAATATTCAATGACAATTCAATGGATAGAAACAACTCCACCAAACTGGTAAACATCAAAACACCACCACACAGGCGCTATGCTGTTAGGCTGGGAAAACATAATCTGTTGAAACATTTTTCCCATCAATCTTTTACTGTAGTTGGTTGCATTACTCTTATCTCTAGACAGTAAATCAGCTCAACCCCGACCTTTAACTTGGGTAGAAGGACATAGGCCATGAAATACCCTGCTCTGTACCAAAATACCAAGACTTGGATTTAAACACATGCGCACACAAACACACATACCCAGCCATTCCTTGCAAGATTAACTTGGACTTAATCTCTGTTCCTCTATGTCTATTACAACAGAAAGGAGAGCTGAACAGCCTTCTCTGAATTGTCTCAGCTCTGGGAAGCTCCCTCCTGGCTGTGGGGACATGGTGCCATTAGCAGAACACCCAGAGAAGGTTCCCCAAGGGACTGAACCCAGTGCTTTTGTCTGCCTGGTGAAAAACATGATTCTCAAATGATTCCCTTAGGATTTTCCCCTAGGGAGAAGCATATAACACTAAAATGACCAATTGAATAACAAGTTAGAGAGCTGAGAAAGAAAAACAATGAATCTACTGACTTTGCAACCACAGTCTGAGTTTAATTTGCTCTCAGAAGTTAGTTAATTAGCAGGGGAGGGGAGACAGCAGGCCTGTAATCCCAA